>JASGAT010396043.1:5685-43868 GCA_030220025.1 Chelon auratus
ACATTTGCAGGCCTTCATAACGGAAACATTACAGTAGCCTAGAGTTTTAGAATCTCGCCTGGATCTGGTGACAAATGGATCATTGACCTTAAGGATATTAAAAGCTTGCTTGGAGCATTTGTATTGTTTTATGTTTGAACACTTTTCTTCATAGACAACGTTGGCTGTCGGAGGCTTGAGTGTCTGATCTCTGATGCTCAAAAAGAGTTTTATATTCATTTATTTCATAGAAATGCATGTGTGAAAACCCTATTAGAGCAGCCATTTAGAGTTCCCAATCACGTTGGTAATACTCACTCAGTCATTAGGATTAACTTCTGACCCTGGTTGCTTCATTTGGACTTCTTCTTCTACCTTAAGCAAGTCAAACGGGAAGACAACCATGTCACACCCGTACTGTAGAGATCAGTATGTCCTATCCAAACATCCTCTAAGCATACACGTCTATAAATATGCTCAGAAATCTAACTTATCTGGTCTCATCGCCACTAATTATGCCATAAAATTCAACCCACATCATGGTATATGATATACCTTACCAAACCCTTATCAAAGTTTACATTTTGTTGACCACTGATTGAACATTTTACAGCCTAATCAGTCTTGAATCAGTGATAACATCAGTTTAAAGAAAACTTTATAATGTGAAAGTATACTTACAGAGCCAGGACCTCCCCCCTCATCACAAACCTACTGACAATTAATTCTCCCGAAGGTATTTAGGTATTTAAGTGTTCTGTTATTGTTTCCCATGGTCATAGTACAACCAATCCATTGCCTGCAGTCCTTTGGGCCACGTGGACCTATGCTGAAGGCTTAACTACCAAAGCAAGAGTTTCATCAGACTTTAATACCACTAGGATTATTGATCGGAAGGCGAGATCTTTGCATCTTTCCCAGACCAGTAAACATCGCTTACTTCACAAGATGCGGCACTCAGAAAAGTGGTGGAAGCCACTCATGAATGGCGATCAATGGATCAATAAGGGAGTAGTACATCTTCCTAGGTGAATGCCTTCAAGTTTACTGAAGAGGGCAAGCAGATGAAGGGCAGATATTCTAAAAATAGAATGATAGGATGCAGTAAAGGCCAGTTGTATCATTATTATTAGAATTATTATCTTTGACTTGATGTTTATTCATTGTAATTTAAGTGAGGGAGCTGGGTATTACTGCAAGGATATAGAGATACAACACATACAATGACATTTTGGGTGGTTTTCTTGTGTCCTGGGGATTGGGTGCATCACTGAACAAGCCGGGCTGGAATGTGTTTGAGTTAGCGGTGAGTTGCTAGCTTCTACCAAATGAGGAAACGTGCCACTACGAAGCTCTCAGTGTTTTTTTTACTTGGAATTTGACGGTAGACTGCAGAAACTCTAATGTTGTGTCTCCACTGTTGGCTTTACCCATTGGTAATCAAACATTCAGCAATCGCCTGGTTTAGTTCAGAGCTTGGTGATGTACGCACAGTGTTGCCCTGTCCTCATCTATGTAAGGGTCTTGTTTTTAATCATCCTGTCACTGTGGGGAAAACTGGAAATTTCAGTCACTAATCAGATGTGTCTCTTCTTTTGGCAGGGGGGATATTTGAGTCCATTGAGAGCGGCCCATCAGGTGCTGAGGAACTAGCCTTTAAATTTGCTTTAAACACAATCAACAGGAACAGAACCCTACTGCCAAACACCACGCTCACCTACGACATCCAAAGGATAAACATCTATGACAGCTTCGAAGCCTCCAGGAAAGGTATTTATGACTTTTTGATTAGACAACCTGCGCCTGATGTGGTATATACCATACATATATAACTTTGCATGTGAATGTGTGCACGTACATACGCTCTGCCGTATGCCACGACTGTTTTGCATTGTAAATGTAGTCCTCGTTTAAGGCCTGCGAGCCGCAGTGGCTTAGATTGTGACAATTATAATCAGGCGAGGGAGAAATGGCTGAGCACTTCAAATGCAAACAGAGAGAATTGATTGGTTCCAGGTAATGACTCAGCGGCAGTAATTCAAAGACCTGCTTGGCCTCCAGAGACAGCCAATAAAGTGCTATAATCTATCAGTTTTGTGTGTGCATCAGGCTGACATTTCAAGTCTCTTATCAATTACTGGCCATTATATCCTGTCTCAGTGATTTACCCAACTCCCTTATATCAAATAAGGTAATTAGAGTGCACAGTCAAGCTAATACAAAGCTGTGCAGTTGTTTGTTTAGCATAAGAACGGAACTTCAAGAAAGCAACGTCAACCTGGTGTGTTTTTTACAGAAATGAACATGCAAGAGTTTTTGTATAATGCACACCAGTAAGAAGTATTTACAGTGTGTAATATATACTTTTTATGTGTCACAAAATATGAAGACATTTTATTAAGTACCCGTAGTAAGAATGCTCAGTTATTTGCTCCCATTTCTGCACAGGAGAAGTTGGGTGACAAGGCCTTCAGGATCATTCCAGAGGTGTTGAAGAGGGTTGAGGTCAGGGCTCTGTGCAGGCCACTCGACTTCTTCCTCACCAAACTGGGAAACCATTCTTTGCCACAGTGGCATAAACGTTTTTAAAGGGCTGAGCGAAAGATAACTATATTTTTCACTGCATGTTTACATTTGATTGTATTGGCGGTCAATCTTGATGAATAAACTCATCTTGTCCTACCATTAATGGAGTTATAAATCTTTGAAAACTGACTTCAAACATATGCATTTGTTAGGAATTCAGTGAAAGAGTCTGTCCGGGCCTAGCAGGTTTAATTACTACACCGTCTTACTCTGCCACTGCGTTTTCTAGATGCTAGGTGAGCATCACCAAGGTGAGCTAGACGCACTTGTAGTAGTTGCCCCACTTGTCTCCTGCAATCCCCTGCAGTTTTGACTCTACTTCATAGAGATACTGGATTTCAGCAAAAACTCTCCTCTGGCTTTTTCCTGCATTCAAGCACAACGCATGGAAAGTTAATTGGTGATTCTAAATTGTTATTTGTCATTTTGTGCAAGTCCTGTGTCCAGGGTATACCCCACCACCCGCCCAGTGTCAGCTATGGTGGTAATTGGTAATTGATAATGGATGGATGGAACTAACTCATCAAATATTTCCCCTCTCTAGCCTGCGACCAACTTTCTCTTGGGGTGGCAGCCATCTTCGGCCCCTCTCACAGTTCCTCAGCCAATGCGGTCCAGTCCATTTGCAATGCCCTGGGGGTCCCACACATCCAGACCAAGTGGAAGCACCAGGTGTCGGACAACAGAGATGTCTTCTATGTAAGCCTCTTTCCAGACTTCTCCTCACTCAGCCGGGCCATCCTGGATCTCGTGCACTTCTTCAAGTGGAAGACGGTCACCGTGGTTTATGATGACAGTACTGGTAAGTACCACAAACTATTCTTGAACTTTTAACTTCTCCTCCTTTTGTTTCTTAACAGCTGTAGAGACGTTACCTCATGAGTAATTTTTCTGTCTTGCACAATTTCTTTCTTTTTTTCTTTTTTTTTTTAGTGTTCTGGAAACTGTTCCCACTCTGTTTAGTTTTTAATGGGATCAGTAGGATTTATCCTGACCAGTTTCAGTACTAAATGTTGTTCCAAACTATGGTTGCTGACCCTCCAGACCAAGAGTGTCAAACATACGGCACAAGAGCCAAAACAGTCCCACCAGAGGGTCCAATCTGGCCCGCAAGATGAATTGGGGAAGTGGACAAACTGCTATTCCTAATTTGTCCAGTAGGGAGGCAGTAATTGAGTAAGCGTTGCGGACATAACACAAAACTCAATGTTAATTGCTCAAAATAGTGCAAATATAGCTTAGATTAAGGCTGGGTTGATTGACTCGACTACTTGTTGCTTTCTGTACTGATATGCAAATCCATAATAATAATATATAAGGGCAGAACTGCCACGATTTGCAGTCTGTGAGGTGAGAATTTGTCAGGCTGCTCTTTTGACTGGTTACCTTGTTAATCAGGGAAGACGATCTTCTCCACACCTTGCCATTACTGTGGTCCAGGTTGCTGGTTGACAAACAAGCCAGCAGGCTGAGTACAAGTACCGTATGCCAGAGGTCAGGGTGTGCGCCAGCCTGAACACAGGCTGCCGGGCCACCCAGAGCTCCATCCAGCAACACACCGTGACCACTGCGCAGAGTATCTTAACTTTATATATGCTAGATTACGAGCAGGCAGTTGACCAAGTGATTAAAGGAAATATGCAAAGAGTAATGTTGAATGTTTTATTCATGAATTCGTTCATTCTCTCTGATGCACATACAGTGCCGCTTAAAAGTATTTGCACCATTCATAACTTTCTACATCGCTGTAGAAAACTAAAATGACTTAAAACTTCGGCTGATTTTCACACAATTCCTGAAAGTAGACATATAGAACCCAGTCAAACAAACGGAACAGAAATATCATGCTTTGGTGTTTGTTTATTTGGGAAAATTGGCCAATATTACCTATCTGTGAGGTGCAAAAGTATGTGCACTTTGAGGATTATAGGTGGATTTCATGGCCAAATTAGAGATTAGAGATTTTAATTTTGCAGTGCTATACTTGAACATTTAAGTTTTGAGTCAATCGCATGCAGGACAGGACACCCAAGAAGCAAACATGAGCACACACAGCAGACACAAATGCACATGCGTAAAGGGTTTAACTGGCTACGATGTGTGTCAGATTTAAGCTGTAGGAATGCTCAGTGAGTGTGTGTATGTGTGGGTGTCTGTGTGTGTGTATGTATATGGAGGGGCTCTGGGGGTGGTGCTGTAGGTCATGTAGAAGCCATCAGGGAGAAATTGATTGTCGCTGATCCCACCACCTCTGTTAATTAAGTTGTAAAGTGGACATAGCTAGTTCACCATGTGGTTAATAATGGCTTGATTTTCTGTCTAAGTGATCGGAAATGAGATCCCGGCCCAAACTGCGAAAAGCTTTACCTTCTCAGTGTCACCATTTACACAGGTGGCTTGATAGTGAGGGCAGATAGCATCAACCGCGGACACCGAGGAATCGGATCGGCTCGGAGCCCAGGAAGTGGCTCAGAAGGGATTTAGTTTCTTTTCCGCTGCTGTGTTGCAAACCGCATCTCTTGCCTGATGTACCGAATCAAAGCCTGTGCACATTTTCATTCAACATATGCTCACAGGCTCTCCCTGTGACCACCCTCCCTCCCCCGATCTGCTGCTCTCTACCATGTCTACTTTTCAGGAACGGCATATAAAGGAGGGTAGGAAACAATCTCTCACTTTGTGCTGTTTTTTCCACCAAGCGGGGAGCAAACAAGCAAATCAATAACCATAATGGGACTCCTTTAACGGCTCAACTTTATAATAGCAAAACTGGGATGGCAGCAGCATGTGTTATAGCTCTCCCAGCCAGCCATAACATCCATACCACTAGCTGGAACACTGCTGCTGCTGCTACTATTGCTGCTGCAAAGTTTGATTAGGCCATGAGGGAGAACAGGCTACTATACAATAAAGCATTGTCCCCGCGAAAAGAAATGTCTTTCTGCGGTTCAGAGTGTGGACTTCATTCTGCCCTTCATTGTGAATTTGTAGTAAGTTAACAACCCTGTCTCCTAGGTCCTGATTTGTTTTCTGTCTTGAGTTTGTGTTTTACCCCTCGTGTATTTTGTGTTCACGGTGTCTTGTTCTTAGCCTTGTGTAGCCAAACGTAATTCTTATCAAAATATGACTCTGGTGACACATCCATTGAACTGAGGCAGAGAAAAAAAAGAAAAATATCTCTGCAAACAATTAGATCGTCCAACAAGAAATCAGAGCCACTTTGTTTTAAACGAATTCAACTCCACAGCGTTCGAGTGAAGTGAATGACTACGTCACCGTTTTTCTTCTGCCCATTTTGGTATGAAGCCTGTCCAAGGTACACCTACCAGGCATAACATTATGACCACTGACAGGAGAAATAAATTACATTGACCATCTTGTGATGATTCAGTGTTCTGCTGGGAAACATTTGGACCTGGCATTCATTGGTGTGGATGTAACTTAGACATGTGGCACCCACCTAGACCAGACCAGGCACCCCCACCCCATAGCAATGACACTCTGTCTGTGAAGGTTCTCAGTCATTCAGGTCATGGTATATCCAAAAAGCTTAAAAAAAAAGGGTCCAGTTGCCTTAGCCATCCCCAGCAGGATGAAGACCGACACAGGTACCGTAATTTCCGGACTATAAGCCACTACTTTTTAAAATCGCTTTGAACCTTGCGGCCTAAACAATGATGCGGCTAATCTATCGATTTCTATGGGCTAACGGCCTCCAGGGGGCGTTCTAGCAGGAAGTGCAAAAGCAACACTGACAGGTGGAAGAGATAATGCGCTGAAGAAGATGCTAGATTGACCGTTTTAAACAGTCATTTTGCGCATCATGCACACACCCTCATCATGCAAAACACACAAAGAAAATCATATGATGCAGCTTTTAAGTTAAAGGCAATCGATCTGGCTGTCGAAGAAGGAAATAGAGCTTTTGCACGTAAGTTTGGCATCAATGAATCGATGGTGAGACGTTGGAAATGGCAGCGTGTTACTACTGTGTTACAGACACTGTTCGAAAAAAAAGCATTTATTTAATTAAAAATGAAAAAAATATCTGCGATGGATTGGCGACCTGTCCAGGGTGTACCCCCGCCTCTCGCCCGATGACAGCTGAGATAGGCTCCAGCAGACCCCCGCAACCCTTAACCGGAATAAGTGGGTATAGAAGATGAATGAATGAATGAATGAATGAATGAACGAATGAAAAAAATATTTGTGTGTACCATCTTTCTGTGTAAATATCTCATGTTACAACGTGGACACCTGCGGCTTATTGACAAGTGCGGCTTATATATGTACAATTTAATTTTTTTTAAAAAATTAGTTGGTGCGGCTTATATCCAGGTGCGCTCAATAGTCCGGAAAATACGGTACACACACAAAAACACTTTAGGAACAACAAAAAAACATGAAGAACAACACAAGGTGTTGACCTGGCCTCCAAATTCACAACTGATCAAGTATCTGTGGGATGATCCACAGAGGCCACAGGACACCCTCACAAGGGAGACCTACATAATATTAGGATAATGTTATGCCTGATCACTGCATACTGCTTAATATGGAAGTTTAGTGTACAAACGTATACGTGGTGTTTACTGCATGTGAAAATGAATACAGTGCAAGTCCCATGGCCACCGTGTTTATAAGATCATAGATTTACTTGGCAGGTGACGACAACGTCAACGATGTTACATTCTTAAACAGAAATCTAATTGATATTGCTTTGTAGTTATGGGAGTCTCCATTTCATTTGCCACTGTAGGTTGCTGCCTGACTGGGTCTCCACAAAAACAGGACTCAATAGCTCAACAGACTCCAACAAACAGTTTTCGGTTTCAAATAAACACAGTTTCAAATCCAAAGGGAGAGACAAGGGCAATAGTCAGCAAACAGGCAAAAATTTTAAAAAAAATACGGGTAAACAGATCAAGAGTAAGAAGACTGCTAGCACATTAGACACAGAGGTACAAAACAAACTGGCACAGAGAGGAGGAGTAACACACATTAAATACACAAGAGTACACAATACACAATGAGGAACAGGTGCAACCAATGAGGGCGGTGCAGACAATCAAAACTGGCGGGAAAACACAGGCAGGAAGTGAAGCGGTCTGAATAGAGAGGAGACGTAAGTTTTCACAATAAAACAGGAAACAAGACACATGAAAGAACAACAGCTGCCTAGCTAGCCGTACGCATAATTTGCAAAAGTCCGCCATAAACACAAAGAGGAGGTTTGTGGAAGCAATGCCAGTGCTGTGTCAGCATGTTATCTGGGTGTCTGACTTTTGGTATGAATCAGTAGACAGTAACCTTTCGAATACAACCATCGTGTAGTGTTATTTGCACCAGAGTTTTCAGTAGTCTCACCTGGTGCTTTGATTGGCATTTTGTTCCTCACACTGTTATACATTTTCTTACTTATTTTCTACTACAAAACCCCTAAGATTTACTTGGTAAATGACTGATGGGAATCTATCTATTCCACAGAGTAGCATCATTTTTAACAGTCTTTAAAATGGCCGAATGAATACAAGATCTTTTTTTTCTTAAGAGCATAAATGTTTTCACTAAATTCAGTTTGAATTTTATTTTTAATTCTGGTATGTGTTGTGCACAGTTTTGTCCAGTTTTCCGCTCCAGTGGGGTGAACTCAATATTTAGAAGTCATCTCCCAGGCGGCAGCATGGATATCCACCAAATGCTGTATTTTACAGTACTGTTATAATATTTCACTCCAGATGATATGTTTGGAGGACAGAATGTTTTGGCCCCACCGCCAGCATTGCGAAAACATCAGGCTCAATATCAGCCTCGTCAACCCTTTTCTGTTTATAGCGTGATTTGAGCAGCATCCTGAGGCTGCCCTTGAGGTGGCAGAGGAAAGAGCAGAGATGCCGTATTACCGTTCAAATCACATCTACATTCGCTGTGATTCAGCTCACAGTCATTTTTCCTCCTGCAGTGTTTTGCTCCTCTCTGTTTGTCAGCCCTTGGAACATCTTGTGCAAAGCAGACAGCAGCCAACACAAAACAATAATGTAACCATATATTTTGCTCAATTAGATCATCATTTAATGCATGTTCTTCTCTATTTTTCCCCTGGGTGACCTGCTTGACGAAAGGTCAGCTTGGCAGCATGGTCACTGCAAGTAACATGGGGGACTGCATGTTATAATTCCAAAGTGGTCATTTGTGGGATTCATGGAAATGATTATGGGAAAAGTGTCCCAAACTAAATTGGCATTTAGAGAGTGGACATGTCCACAACAAAGCAAACCACACCTTAACCGAGCTAAGGAGGTTTGTTGGTAGACAGGACCTGAGGGAAACGGATGGTCAACGGAAAACGGTGAGACAGGGGGAATGCAGAGATGGATGATGGTCTTCGGATGCAGAGGAACACAGGGAGTTAGAGACTTAGGTCGGGGGCACATCTCAGAAAGTTTCAACGTTTTGTCCTTCTTTTAATTTCTATTTAATGGAAGAGGGAAGAGGATGAGAAGGAAAAAGAGGTATGGGTGGATGGTGTTTGTGAACAAAGACGAACACAGAGAAGGGGGGTGAGCATGGGAAATAGAGTGATGAGGTGTGGTCTTGTTCCTGCAGCAACAGATGGGAGAATATGTCATGAGTATGTTGTGCTGATGGAATTAATACAGTTGTCCAAGTGGTAGGGCATTCGTGCTTAACGTTTATAGACAGTAGCGTTCCGGAGTTGAAGCAGAAATGGAATTATCTTATTCAGAATTATTTTTTCATCATTGTATAACAACATGTAACTATGAATCGTGTTTTAATTAGCTTAGCATAATCCCTTTTTTTCCACAGGGCCTGTAAGCCAGACCAGAAAAGAAACGAGCAGAGAGGATGCATCTTTGCATTAAAGCAGCTGACACCATAGGTTGCTTGAAAAGAGAGCAGTGAGAGAGATGCATTCAACGGGTTGCAATCTGCAACCCCCACACTAGAGGTCACTAAAATCGTACACACTGGACCTTTAATAGGAGTAAAGCTGGGCTCTGACTGTAGGAAGATTAAAGTTTAAAGTCCTACTGATTAAAGTCCTATTGTACCAGAAATTGTACCAGCTAAATGAGAGTGGAACAGAAAGTGGCTGGGAGCCAAAGATGGATGTCTATTCTTCAACAATAACTATAATGTATACAGGTGTGCTAGCTAGCGCTAATCTCCATAGCTGCTCTGTGTCCTTATAGATTTGTATCTTTTGTCGCTTATTAAGAAAATACTGCTGCAATCACCCAGATTTTAAATCCTAAAATCTGTGGATGGAATTAAAACCTACAGAGAAACGGGCATTGTTAGGATTAAACCCTCTTTCTACGATAAATGTGTTTTAATAAAGCTCTAGTCTTCTCTGCAGACTCATCTCAGTTTGGCAGTGTGAAACTCTCTGTATCTACAGCATCTAAAGACATGCGAGTGTACCTGTTCTTGTTAGACCAGGCAGTATATATGTATATTGCACCAGTGAGAGTCTTTCCAGTGTACTTCACATCGAGTCCCTGGACCTCCACAGTAATCTGTTTCAATTTTATGTGCGCGTACGTCCCAGTCCCATCATACGCTCCACTACCACTCAACAGTGTAAAGAAGGGCTCGCTGACCCTTCACAGTTCACCATGCTAATTTCACTTGTGCCCTGGTGGAATGACAATGAAAGCCGCAATGTTTTCTGCGGTTTGATCTGATAGTATCGTCTTATGTTTTGTGGAAACTGGATTGTCAAACAAGCCTTTTTCTCAAAGGGTCTCCGCAACTAACAACTAACTATGCACCAGCGCAGAGCATTTGCAATGTTGAGCGCGAGCAATGCATCTTATTTCTGCTCGCCGAGTGAGGAAAATTTATGGCAGTCAAGTCCACTAAACCCTTTAAAGTACGTTTTTCTTTCTTTACTTTTTCTCGGTTTGTTCATATCCCCTTAAAAGAGGTTAGGACAGAACATATTGTGCCTTCGCTTTGCCTCTTAGCTGATCAGAGTGGAGCGCTGTCAAGGTGTGAAGACAACCCACATGGTACCAGATGCCACGTTAAAATCGACTGATGAATGGGGCTCATCTCCCTGCTCACGCTCATGGAGATACTGTAGGTAATACTGAAAACAGGATTTATTTGTTTATTTATTTTTTAGCGAAACTGCTTCCCACCCACACACCTGGATCTGAAGTGTCAAAGCCAAATAAATAAGCCATTATGATCAATATAAGCTTAGTAAATTACTACAAACTTCAGAGGTCTGGATGTTTGTGAAGGAGGCATTTTCTGAAACTGAGAGTGCACATTTCCCACCCGAAACCCCCTCACTACAGCCTCGAGTTTTTACCTCCTATTTCGTGCTAGAGCATGGTCAGGCTTCCGTTGTGCTTTCCAAAGCAACTTTTATGCTCATCTCACTTGCTGCTCACACAAATATGCCCATCAGGTAGTAGCAGTTCAGCAACCTTGTGCTACTATTCTCTACTGTCTCTGTCATGGAAAATAAACCTGGGGAATTAAATAAGAAGACAGCCACAAAATGGTCCCATATCTCCCGGCCTGTTTGAAGCACTTCTCTACAATACCGTGGCCTTATATACACTGCCTGGCCAAAACAAAAGTTGCTGCCTGGATTTAACTAAGCACACAGGTACAAGCTTCCTATTGGATAATTACTGCGTGGGCGATTATCTTTCAGCTGGCAACAAGTTATTTAACCCCAACTGATGCAATGAGTAGCTTCTCATTTCTTAAACAACCATGTCTAAAGACATCCCGTGGTCGTGGAAAAGATGTTAGTCTGTTTGAGAAGGGTCAAATCATTGGCATGCATCAGGCAGAGAAAACATCTAGGTAGATTGAAGAAACTACTATAACTGGGTTAAGAACTGTCCAACGCATTATTTAAAACTGGAAGGATAATGGGGAACCATCGTCTTCCAGGAAGAAATCCTGATTGATCGTGATGACTTGGTTTCTGTAGCAATGGAAGAAGGTCAAGTGATCTGATGAGTACAGATTTCCCTTTTCAGTGCTATGATCTGGGGTTGCTGCAGTTGCTCAGGTCTAGGTTCAGCAACATTATGTTGTCCAAAGAATGAGGTCAGCTGACTACCTGAATATACTGAATGACCAGGTTATTCCATCAATGGATTATTTTTTCTTCCCTGATGTTCACGGGCATATTCCAAGATGACAATGACAGGATTCATGGGGCTCAGATTGTGAAAGAGTGGTTCAGGGAGCATGAGACATCATTTTCACACATGGATTGTCCAGACCTTAACCCCGTTGAGAATCTTTGGGATGTGCTGGAGAAGGCTTTGTGCAGTGGTCAGACTCTCCCATCATCAATACAAGATCTTTATGAAAAATGAATGCAACACTTGATGGAAATAAATCTCGTGAAAATGCAGAAGCTTATCGAAACAATGCCACAATGAATGCGTGCTGTAATCAAAGCTAATGGAGGTCCAACAAAAGAGACAATACTCACCAGAACCCTGCCTGAAACAACCAGAGCAAGCACTGTGGCAGAAAAAGAGACGCAGGAGGAACGTAATAAATGTACTTCTGTCATACATACATACATACATACGTCTAACTAAAGCATACACGTAGAATTTGACAGTGACACAAGTCCTGAACAGTCCGGAGTTGTATAAGGTAATAGCCAGGAGCCTTTTGGTAAGGTCTGACAAGCACCTGCTCTGCATCTGAGACCCCCCCACCCCCCCTTGCGTCACACGTTCATGTCTCATTTATGCTTTTAAATAAGAGATTTTGAGCTCCTTGGCTCGCCGTGTATTTTAGGCACGAGGAATAATAAAGACCTGAAAACATGTCTCTACGGCAAATGCGCTATTGTACTACTAATGACAAGGGCTGAGGTTTCAGATCTTGCAGCAAGCAACTTGTTCTTTTTTTTTTTATTTTGTAGATACTCCTTTTGAGAATGTCTACAAAACAAAGACGCGTGTGATTAATAGTTGACTTTGTTGTACTGTTATTAAATGAGAAGAGACTGCTGTAAGCCCAGTTTTTTTCCAGTGGGGCACCATTGTTCACGTGCATTTGATTTGTGTTAGGACTACATATAGTAACTTAAGACATTTGCCTCCGCTCTCAAATTAATTAGGTTGCACTAATTCTAAGGCAGAATGTTTTACAGTGAGAAATGGAGCGGTTGTTCACGGCACAGGACTCCTTTGAGCTCATATGATTTAGAGCCTGTTGCACTACGGCACGTATGATAACAAAGACAATTTTTACTGTTTAGAGTGTCCCACATTTACGCTCGCAGGCTCGTTTTATTTATAGCGAGGGAAGAGCGGCGTGCGCGTTCTTGCCTCCACATTCCCGAGCAACCGCGAGGACCCTTGACCGCCGGCCCGCTTTAATCTTTCTCCAACGTGTTCCACGCGTTTAATTGAACATAAATAAGCCAGCCGACGTAGCGGGGGTCACATTAACCTTGACCCCGTGAGTCTGCAGCTTAGCGATTCATCAGCTATTGCTTCCATCATGCGCCGCTGCGGATTGGCCGTCTGGGGGAATCGCTTTAACGTCTACATGGCCGATGATGATTGAGCAGCCCAGTAAAAGGAACTCTTCTTCCTTGTCGGTGGCAATGCACAGGGGGGAGTTGTGAAGGGAACGCTTGAGCGGCCGCTCCCTCGCAAGGATATTTATCACAGGCGGACTGATCTGTTTTACGCTCAGGAGACTCCCAGACGGCAGCATAATAAACGCTTAGAGAGGATGAAATATTCATGCAGAGTTAAATATGGATCCTGGAGTGGTTACTACGCATTAAACACAGTCAATACTGATCAGCGCTGACACCCCTCTTTTATCCCACTCCAGATTTTTCCCCCGTTCCTGCGGGGCTGCACGCGCAGATTTCGGGGAAATGTATGGAGGACGGTTCAGCCATGCAGAATGGAAAGGGGGAATCTTAGCGGTGAGCTGAGCAGCGAGAGAGGTGCTCTGACATGTGTTTATGACGAGCGAGTGCAGCAGTCAGATGTGTCAGGCAGCTTTTATCGATGTTAACTAACTAACCGTAAAACTGAGATTGCTGCCCAGCTGCGGAAGCGGTTTTTCTCCTCAGACAGCTCACGCAACATCAAGTGCTCACATGTGATTGGACACAAGTCAAATAAAAGCATCCGCGCACACCCACACACACTCTCCCTCGCTTTCTTTTACATAAATTTTACAAATGTGCAGGTCCAAACCAAGTGGCAGCCACGAGTGAAGACCTTTCATATATTTGTAAAGAACATGGTCGGGACTAAACGGATCAGCTTGTGTCCATCTGTCAGATACAGTATTAAAAAAATAAATAAATAAATAAGTGAAGGTCTTTTTTAAAAAAATAATTCTCAAAATGACATTTAGTGGTATAATTTTTTTTAAGCTGTACGGTTTGAGGTTTAGTTTGAGGCTGCAGTTATTCAATTTGTGTGCTTTGCACCTCTGGCCCTTAGCTTGACTCGGTCAGAGAGTGAGAACTACTTGTGCATGACAAGAAATAAGACATACACCGATCAGGGCATAACATTATGACCACCTTCCTAATATTGCGTAGGTCTTCCTTGTGCCTCCAAAACAGCTGTGACTCATCAGAGAATGGACATGGGCCTTCTGAGGGTGTCCTGTGGTATCTGGCAACAGGATGTTGTTAGTGGGAGGCCTTTGAGGGGAGGGACCTCTGTGGATCATCCCACAGATACTTGATCAGTTTGGGATCTATTGAAGTTGGAGGCCAGGTCAACACCTTGTGCTGTTCTTCATGTTTTTTTGAGTTGTTCCTAAACGGTTTGTGTGTGTGCATCCTGCTGGGTATGGCTGCTGCCATCAAGGAGTGTCATTGCTATGGGGTGGGGGTGCCTGGTCTGGTCTAGGTGGGTGCTACATGTCCACACCGATGAATGCCAGGTCCAAAAGTTTCCCAGCAGAACAGTGAATTATCATAAGATGGTCAATGTCATTTACTTCTCCTGTCAGTGGTTTTAATGTTATGGCAGATCACTAGAATCACATAGCTGGCAAAAGCGTAAATTAACATAGTCAGCAGTTATTTTCCCCAGCAGGCCACAGCTACTGTACTATTGTGGTTTATGTGTTTATGGTTCATATATAGTAGCTACAGCCCCCGTAGCCTTTAAATGAGCTACTCCTACTATTTTTACACTCTTGTTTTCACACACGCATATTTATTCACATCCAGTTCTTACATGTCCACAGTTACTGGGCGTTGTGTGACACAACAGCAAACATCCACAGTCTGGCTTGTTTACATTTCATGCAGTAATGTTTCAGTGGCCAGCTGAGAATTCACTTTGCCCTGTGATGGTTAAATGGAACACTGCCAGTGTCTCACAGGTCAACACTCTGGGGATATCATCATCAGTGTGCGACAGAGTGTTTGATTTAATGAAAAACCAGCGACTGGCTGCTGAAGCTCCAGCAGTCTGCAGGCTGGTTTCCCACAGTGCAGTGCACTCATCTGGAAGCAGGAAGTAAACAAATAATGCCACAGGCCAAACAGCTGGGGACGGTGGACTGTGGGCTGAGACGCAGGAAGCTGATGTGCCAGCCCAGGCCGATGTGTCTATTTGCAGATGTAATAACCACTACTGGCTTTGTATTGAAAATAGCATCTGGTGCAGTCAGCGTCTCGAACTTGACATTGAATGTTTCTTGAAATGATCTTGAAATAAATAATCTGTGTGAATTTAAAAACCATTAGATTATACTAGCGATTACATTTGAAGGGTTAGAATTAGAATTTGGTCTACCCTCCAAATGTCTTCATAAAATTCAAGTTGTCCAAAATATACTGCATCATCATCGACAGACCACATCACCCTCAGCTCTTCGGCAGCTCCACCGGCTTCCAATAAAATCCAGTATCGAGTACAAGGTCTTTACCGTCAAGGCCCTTCACAGCCAAGCTCCATCATATCTGTCTGAACTTCTCCATTTATATTAACCGTCCGTTCGCTCACATCCTCTTCAGCATCCACCTCAGCTCATTGCCCCATCTGCCTGACTGAGTATTCGGACTCGCTCAGCTCCACGCCTTTGGAACACTTTCCCACCTGACGTCCGAAACATTGACTCTCTGACAACCTTTGAATCCAGACGCGACTTTTTAAAATTCAGTTCTAAATCTGCTTTTATTTTGTTTTTATTGCATTTTATACTGCATTCCAATGGTATTTTTGCAGAGGAAAAGTAACGGCATAGTTCAAGCGCCAAGAAACAATCATCACTGCGTAGAGAAAGTCAGTGTAGTGGCGGTTTTTGTTTTTAACAAAGCTTTAGCCACTATAGTGGACCATTTCAGAAAGTTAATTAAATTAAATACAGCACGCACAGTCATCCATTGAGCTTTACCTACGATCCTCTGTAAGTGTACCATTATCTTGCACTGATTTTCAAATATTTAAATATTTAGTGACTAAAAATCCATGGGGTAACATTACACAGAGGTGTTTAAAGGAGAGTTGGGTTTGGACGGTAGAGTGAAATAGATGCAACAAAAAGGCAAAGAATCAAAATGTATACGTATAACACTGAACAACACTGTGAGGAAATATTAACTTGTGATAAAAAAAAAGTAATGAAGGATACATCCAGAACTAAGCATACAATATCCAGTTACGACAGCGCTCCCTCGTTTATCACAGGGTTTACGTTCGCCCCTGTGAAAAGTGAGAATCCGCGAAGTAGCGACCGCATATTTATTTTATTATTTATACTGTTTTATTATTATTATTATTTTAAACCTTTATAAACACTTCCCACACTCTTATTAACCTTTTCCATATCTTCTATGCTCTTAAACACTTTCTACACTCTTAAAAAAACATACCTAATATTTTAGCAACAAAAAAATATATATGTAATTACTTTAACATCACAGTTTATTTTACTGCAAAAATAATTAAAATAAAAAATGTAAAAAATTCTTGTACGCCACAGCGTTTTAAAAAGCTCTAACACAAGCGCCCATTACACGCACTCTCCATTGTGTCGCCAGTCATTTTGTACTGGTACTATTTTCTTTTTTTAATATATGTTTTCATTGATTTATTATTTTTTAGGATAGAAAATACTTATTTTACAGCAGAAATAGTTAAAATAATAAACATATTAAAATTTAAAAAATATATTTATTGTCTGTATTTTCCACAATATAGCAAATTTTCCGTGATATAAAATTAGATATGTATGTACACCAAAGAAACACTTACCTTTTTTTCTTTTGTCCAGTATAATTTTAACTGTGAGTCAATGTTCTAGAATAAATTCAAAATGATCCATATTTATGTTTTCTGATCAGGCTTCCCATCAGCAGGACAACACTTATCATCAGTATCGCCCAAAACGCCTACAACTCAATCTTTTCTGATGTTTTGGTTGCGGTTTGGTTATCACGGGTAACACAGCGGACAGGAAACAATCATAATTCATCCGTCACCTTTATGTTTAGCGAGTGATGGCGCTGTATGAGCAGTCTCAAATGGTGAAAGCCAAAAATACAAACTATCACCAATTAGACACTTACAACATTTGTCAAACTAGGAACAGAAAAAAAAACCTGACAGATCAAGCAAATGCACAGCAAGAAAACACATTCTCGATTTCACTGAAAAGTAGCTCTAATTAAAGGAAGGGGGATAAAAAGAAAATTTCAAAACACAAAATATTAAATTGTAAATAAGCGTCTGCCGTTCTGCTGCAATACAGAAATGATTGATCAGTTAGTTAGCAGCAGAAATATTTAAACGTATTGATTTTATCCGTCAAAATAAAGATGTTTCTGCTTCAGCTAAAGTCAATTTCCCCAGGCAAGGCAGACTCCATACATATTCTATACACAACAATGAGTGGCCCATAGAGGAAGAGGAGAATCAATAGTGACCACATCTGTGATGGATGATGAATGATGAATGACGCTAATATACAGCATTGTGATGATATGTGCTTTTTTTCCTGTTGTATTTGTTGCATTGTGTGGGACAAAGGACAAAAAAGGACAGAGAGAGAGAGATATATGGGAAAATAAGAAATGAAAAGACACAGAGGGACAAATATTGTGTTTTGAATTGAAAACAGCAAGAGAGGGCAGGGGAGGGCGTTGAGGAGGAATGGATTTTGTTAGAAACGAACCGGTGACAGAACTATTTCTCTACACCTTCGTTATCCTCACTCTAATTATAACCGCCGCTGCCAAATGAATCAGTAGCTGTTACCTCAATTACCGCGGAAAGATACGTATATTTCAGATTTCGTTTCAGGAAATAGATTGTCCTCATGGGAGCAGGACTGCATCAGCTTCAGCTTCAACTGCAGGCAGAAGGAATCATTAAAATGTTTCTTCTCTTTTCTTTTTTTCTTTTTTTTTTGCTGTGGTGTTCTCTTCAGGTCTGATTCGGTTGCAAGAACTTATAAAGGCGCCATCGCGGTACAACATCCGTTTAAAGATCCGGCAGCTGCCCGCAGAGACCAAGGATGCCAAGCCGCTGTTAAAGGAGATGAAAAGGGGAAAGGAGTTTCACATCATCTTCGACTGTGGCCACGAAATGGCTGCTGGGATCCTGAAGCAGGTGTGTGTGTACATTTGATGTACCTTCCTACATCTTTGAGGATGCAAAGCATTTGAGGCTTCAAGCGGGAAAGCAGAGAGACAGTTAGGGAACGTAGGAATGAATGTGAGAAAGCCTCTTCCTGTTCTTCCTGCGTCTTAGATAAATAGATAGATAGATACTTCATTTATCCTCCAGCCCTGCCCCTACCATAGAGCCCTCCTTCTGGATCAGCTTGTGAGGTGTCCTTCTTAGTGCTGCCTCCCCGGCACAGCTACAGCTTCCTGCTAAAGCACACTCCCCTGAAACTGTAGCTGAGACATAGGGACCAGAGGTTGCACTAGACTTTTTCATTGTCGGTCATTTCGACTGACAAGGTCATAAAAATCCTGTCATAATCTATTTTTACCCATCACTTTTTATTTTTCATTAAAGTTTCATTAATTTTAAGTCCTTTTTTTCAGAACAGCATTGACTTTAAATGGTAACAAAACAAAAAGATTTCTCCTGCCGACACGTCTTGTCCGTACTCGGAACGGGACTGCTAGCGTAAACAGCTGTTAGCTGGTTCCGTAGGGTTGAAGTGCTCCGGCGGTATGCAAATTCCATTTTGGTAGCCATTAGCTGCGTAGATGTCTACGGTTAGCCGAGCTCTGACGTGTGCATCAGTAAAATCGGTGTACTAGGAAATCATTTACCGACAATAGTTCTGTGATGAGAGACAAGAGCCAATTAATAAGGTCACTCGCCACCAAGTGGTCAGGGGTGTGAATTGCAATCTGTCAAAATGACAGTTGGCCTTCAGATTTTTCCGTCATATTTTAAAAAAAACAAAAAACGGTCAATGACGGAAAATATTCGGTTAATGCGACCCCTGATAGTGTCGTATTTTGTTTGCGATTTGTATAGTGAGGGGTTCATGGGTCGGAGTGGCACTGAATCTTAATGACACCTCAACAGCAGTATCTCCATAGAGTCAGGAGTCAACTTTGGGTTTTCCCAATACTGGAACTACAATAGAGGCCTATCAGTGAAGTCCTAAACCCTTTAAGCACACTATAAACAATTCTGTTTGCACAGTACTATGTACCGAACACTGCATTAGTTTAGTAACATTAGGTAGCTACTGCTCATTGCTTATGCACTGCTTAATTGCTCACTTTATCTGTATTTTGTATCGTCTGATTTATCATCCACCCATCTCCTTTATTGTAAATTATGACATGTTATAGTACCCGTTTACAGTCTACTCACATTTAACGCACAATGAATGTGTTTATAGTACTTCATTCAACCATTGTGTATATTTAGGTCACTCACCTGTATATATGGTCTCATCTGTACATAGGTTTCAATCTGTACATCGTGTCCATATGCTGTAAAAACAACCTGTACATTACTGCTTATACACCAAACTATTTATGCCACATGCACTTACTGCCTATTGCACTCCTGCTAGCTAATCAAATCTAATCTAATCTAAACACAGTATTATAGTGTATGAATTACAACAGTCATTATCGCTAAGTAACAAAATACTAAGTTTACTGGGATATAATATTTTTGACAATAGACTAAAATAATAAATAGACATTATTTACAATTAATTATTTTAATCAAATGTGTTTAAACTGAATGGAATACAGTTTTTGCTGGGCCCATTTTTGTCATGCGGTCCACCAATGAACACAAACATCTTGGTTTCTAATCCAAAATTAATTAGTTTAACAGCAAACTGGTCAAGGTATGTTTATTTATTAATATTTATTAATATTTATTAATATTTATTAATATTTATTTATTTATTTATTTTTTTACAAATGACATGCTTATTCAGTCTACAGATTTAAAGGATCACTGAGTACAAACCGCCTCGAGGCAATGTAAGACAGGTTTCATTAGTGCGGGTCATAAATTAGTTTTTATCTCCCATGACAGTGTCTGAGACGTTTTGGATGAATAAAAAATGATACTTTGCATTTTCCCGAAGAATTTCAAAGAACCTGAGTACAGATTGCAGCGTTCTGGGATCAGGCTGTATCTTTTACTGAAGCACAACATGCCACCGTTTCTTTTGAAGGCTGTCAAGTGTGGCGCGTTCATCGAGCAGGCCACCTGGTACTGCTGTGATTAAAATGGATGTAGCATTGCTGTTTAGTTGCGCATCCTGGATTTCTTACCTCCGGGCTCAAGCAACTCCGTTAACAAGCGTTCATAGTTTCTCCTGCTAATGGGATTTATGAAAAATGGAAGACAACATGATTCAAGCCAAAGCACCCTGTCACTCTCCCACAGTTTTAATCAATGCCTAAGAGGTAGATTGCTGGGGAAGGTCAAGGACAGCTTTCATTAATAATGTCAAAGAGAAGCCCTGCTAATGGGAAGTCATGAAAGACTCAAGCATCCCGCTCTGATATGCCGGTCATGTCACACAACTTTAAGTTGCCCCCACGGAAACAACAAAGATAACAAGACTGATATTAATTTTACACTGCCATTATTTGATTCCGGTGCAGAGAATGGCACAAGACGCGTAATACAAAATACAACTTGGTCTTAAATGCTGTGTACTAAGTGGACAAAAAAAAAGTGGACCAGCTATTGTTGGTAAAACATATAGTTCTAACGTTTTCTTAGCACAAACTCACGACTTTGTCGACCTGTTGCAGGTACAATGTACTCGTAATTTTCGAATGTTTCATTTAACATTTAACTTTAAAATGCACAGACAGACATAAATACAGTGTTGGCATGCATAACTCCATCCGGCTTCCTTTCTGCAGTCCCAAATATTGCACACATGGTTTTTGCCGCCATGTTCAGTTGGCGTCTGATTACGACGTCTGCCGGTCAAGTTCAGTAGCCTGTAGTTTCTCCAAAGGACAGATTCTCTTGAATGATGATATGATGACTTGTCTGTCCTGAGCCTTTAGTTGTCACATTTATATTGTCACTATTGACCAGTGTCACTACACTAATGAACACTGATTCAGCTTGCAGTGAAAAAATAAATAAATAATAATATATATATATATATATAATCATGCACTAGATTGCTGACTGGCTATATGCATGAACCACAACCCGTGAGCCATCACTGTGACACAAACTTGCGTTGCAGTCGTGCAATATTTTACACACTTATTACGTCCTTTATTGTCTTTTTCAATATCTATCGACATCTTTTATACAATTTATCGACATGTGGTCTGTCTCTTGAATATTTGGCATCTTAATTATCTAGATTCTCAGACGGCAAATGGCTAGTCAAAAACAGGAAGCCACTGCCTTATCTTCATCATTCCCCACAAACGAATAATTGTATTTCATATGTCCTAGCACTGATGCTAGTCCAGTGGGTAGCATTGATGCCTCACAGCAAAAAGGTTGTGGGTTTGAATCCATAGGCCAACCATCAGCCCTGCAACCCTCTAGAGGACATGCTTTTACAGAAAATTAATGAATGAATGAATATTACCATTGTTTTCAAGTATGTTGCATATTTTAGACAAAACAAAAATGACCNGTCTAAAAACTAACATAGAAATGCTGGGCTTGACATGCCTGCCACACCTGGTTAAAGTTACGTAGGTAAGACTCAGCAATCACTCATCAGAAGCGAGGGGGAGCAAAAGAGCAACTTTAGCATACTTAAAATGTGCTTATATTCTGTCCGAACACACCGCTAACATCGCTGCATTCATTTTCTAATACACAGAAAAGACAAAAGTAGAGAGTGTCACAAGCTGACTGGACTAATTGTAAAAGCATTAAATTTCTACTGTGCTTCTTCCCTTATTGTGCGTGAAACGACAAAAACACATTCCCCAACATTTAGGTTCACTTTTTAATACCACATTGTGCACAGGCCACCTAACTGAAACATGAAACGAAACATGCCCCGAAAGATTTCCAGCAGTCGACTCTCATCCCAAGGCCTGGAAATTTGTACCATGTGAGTCACCACTGAGTGGGCCGGTCCTCAGACAGAATGAAAGAGTCTTTTTTTTTTCCTCAAGGTTTCTCACCCGATATCAGCAGCCATTGTCCCTTTCTGCCTGTTTAATCATCCTCTCCACACAGTCCTAATCTGTGATTCATATTGGTTTAGTGAGTCTCACAGCAGGCAGGACACCAATATAGAGCACAGTGCGGCTAGAACAGGGTGGCACGGAGCCAAGGCACATACGCACGGTCCGGATGATAACAGGATAATACCGAGCAGTGAGATTTTACTTCTCAGAAGTGCACTTTTAGACACAGACTGTCCTGGTAATGGGGCGCATGGGTACATATCCCCATCGGTGAACATGCTGCAGTCGATTAGTAAGACGAGTGGCCCTTTAGACCAAAGAGGAGAGTCATACTGAACTGGAAAAATTATTTTTTATAAACATACAATTGAAAATTGAGCTGCAGCAAACCAGATTGCTTTTAATTAAGACTTCTCTTGTGTACTCAGACTTAGTTCTGGTTGTCATGTGAATCTGGTGTCTTCTCTAAGCTGTGAAATTTAAATGAGCATAATATCAATGCTTTGCTGCGGTGTGTCATATCAAACAGTTGAACTAATATTTTTATATAATAAAGATAGAACATAAAAAGGTGCTCCTCTCCCCAGCCATACGTCCTGGCTTCTTTTAGGGGGATCCCACGCCAGACACAGCGCGAAATCTGTCCAGTATGTCATGGGTCTTCCACAGGGTCTCCTAGCAGTTGGGGAGCCAGGATTACCTCAACAGGGGGTGGAGGCATCCAGTGAGCATGAAAAATCATATGCTCCACCACTTCAGCTGTGCCTTTTAACACGAAGCATGTTCAGTTTTTGACTCTTTTGGTCTGCAAACGGCTCACGACTAAAGGCGATGGATGGAACAGTTTGACTGATTAGGACCAATTGTCAAAGATGTCCATGCATAAAATACTGGCACCAAAATACTGATCAGATGGTTTCTTGTATATATATTGCCTGCCGTTCATGTTTCTTTGGTTTTTCATTTAATCTATTCTTATACAACCTCTTGTGCTTATAAATAATACACTTGTAAGATGCAATAATCTTCACTTCTTTCATTAAATAAAAGAGAAAAAAATGATGGCTACCACTGAAATTTAGGTATTTATTAATATGTGACCAAACGGCCCGGTCACTAGAACGTAAAACACAATTTTATGTTTCATTGTCTTACGTTGAGTCCCCTTACTTTCTATGCAGCTTTAAAGTCAAGCAGGCAACAAACACTGGATTTGAAATAAAAAAAAATATATGCACTTTACATATTACTCTGTTATTGAGAAAAGTTGATTTGGTCGTTGCGCCTTTTCCAATTTGTACTAAACAGAGTCACTTGAAGCATCACAGGACAAACCCTTTTGTATTTTCAGATTTGGCACAAGAGCATCAGATAATCTATTCTTATACAACCTCTTGTGCTTATAAATAATACACTTGTAAGGTTCAATAATCTTCACTTCATTTATTAAAGAGAAAAAAATATGGATACCATGGAAATTCAGGTATTATTAATATGTGACCAAACGGTCCGGTCCCTAATGTGTAAAACACAAATTTAGGTTCCATTGTCTTACATTAAATCCCCTTACTTTCTATGCAGCTTTAAAGTCAAGCAGGCAACAAACACTGGATGCAAAAAAAACTTAAATGTTGATTTGGTCCTTGCACCTTTTTCAGTTTGTACTAAACAGAGACACAGCCTTTTGTATTTTCGCAGATTTGGCACAAGGGCATTAGATAATCAATTCTTATACAACCAGTTGTGCTTGTGCTAAGATTCAATAATCTTCTTTTATTAAATAAAAGAGAAAAAATGATGGATACCATGGTAATTCAGCTATTTATTAATATGTCACCAAATAACCCACCCCCTAGAATCTAAAACTCAAATTTATGTTCCATTGTCTTACATTGAATCTCCTTACTTTCTATGCACCCTTTTGTATTTTCACAGATTTGACACAAGAGCATCAGACGTCATTAATTTTTTTTCTATTATTCATTTGTTGTGGTCAATTGAAATAAATAGCAGCTCCACGTGTAATTGCGGGGAGGCATCTCTCTCAGTGTTTCACATCTATGGAATTGTGCACAATTTTCAATCCTATATTCTCCCGTATGTGCCGAATGAGACTGAGCTCTGCCTCTTGTTTTATGTGCCTGATTGTCTTTTTTTTTTTGGTGGTGGTGGGTTTTTGTTTCTTATCTCTGAGCTTGTGGCTGCAGCGCTGTAGCAGAATATATGCCTCTTCACATTACATGGTAACACAGCCAGTGATACAGCCACACAGACAGACAAATGCATGTGTGTGTGTGCGTCTGTGAGGAATATGACAAAATATTGTATCTGCCTCCCTTTTCATTTGGAAATCTCTCCCTCTCCCAATCTCGCTCTCTCTCTCTCTCTCTCTGTCTGCCTCCTTCTGTCACTTTCTTTCTTAGGCTCTCGCCATGGGGATGATGACAGAGTATTATCACTATATCTTCACCACACTGGTAAGTAGAGAAGGAGTCTGTGCCTCGCAGATGCTTTGTCATCAGGTCTAATTCATAGTCCCACGTCCCCATGAGGATTTGTTGCATGCCCGAAAAAACGAGTTCAGTCTTCATTTTCTCTGCTGTTCTTTTTCAATTCATTTGCATGGATCATTCCTCTTTGTTCCCCTTTTAATGTACTATCCAGAAGCCAAAGAAAATAATAACACGGTATTTTGTGACATTGAAATAGCTGTAATCACAGAACTTTCTTGTACCCCTGCCTTGTTCGGCTGTCACTTTTCTTCGTCTTAATTCCTTTTAACTCCTCTTCTCACCGTTTTATTCTTGTCTCTCTTTGCCCTTGTTCAGCTCATGTTCCTCCTCTTCATTTTTGTGTTGATTAATATTTTGTCTCCCTCGTGGGTATTCTGAGAGAGCTAGATATGTGACTTTGCGCCAACCGATCTGCAAATTTCCCCCGGTGGTCAACTCTGGTACTGCATTAAATGATTCTGTGTCTTGCGTAGGGAAACGTCTGGACAAGAGAAAGCAATTAAATCAGCAATTGTAAAAGTAGTGCTTGATAGTGATCGAAATGGATCTTTTTGACTGGTTATTTGTCTAAATACGATATCGATTAGTGTTTGCAATTGGTGCAATGCCTTCCTTGATATGAGCGTTATATGGCATTTGGGATGGTCAGGTCATTTCTCTGTAAAACTACAAAGAGGACCTTTTCAAATCAGTGCTGTAGAATCAACAGTTGCTCTTCCCTTGTGGAAGAAAATACTGCACTTTAAAAGAAGCATCCATTTCTGATAACCATGATGGCGGTAGTGCTTGGCAAACGGCCACTGAAGTAGCAGTGGGGCAACGGGCAGTCTGCCCCACTTGGCAGGCGGCCTGTTGCCATTTGCCTTAGATGTTGCTGTCTGCTTTCATTGCCGAGGAATAATGGAACCAAAAACCACATTTTTCTGCTGCCTGCCGATGGGACTATGCCCCACTTGTGTGTAGTAGTAGTAGTCATGGTGTTTCTTTGTCACAGAATTATCCACAGACTGATAGTTGACAGAGTTACATAAAAGTGATCTCAGGATCTACAAAGTCCACTTTAATGTCTACAAAAAATGCGTACATAGATGTTCTTATGTACTGTACGGACACAAATGAGCATTATACTCAGCTTCCTGTCCATGTTTCAGGTCAAATATACAAAAATCAAACCATTATTAAAACTCTCACACAGAGGAGGCTGCTAGTGTTTTCTGGGCCCAAAACGCTGTCACTCTCCGTCTGTTCTTCCTCCCCTCTTGTCACTCTTACTTTTTTTTCCATGTCAAGTTCCTTTGAAAATTGAATTCTTTTGCTTTTCGACTGTGCATGCTTTTCATCACAGTAGCTAAAAGGGATCACATTCACTTTGAAATGAAGCATCTACACGTACATGCTTTCGTTCCGGATCTATTTAGCAAGGCGCCGTTTATACAAGATAATTAAATGTCCCTCTGGTGTTTTCAGGGAGATGAAATATAAAATACAAACATCAATGAGGGAGGGATAGTCAGAGGAGTGTCTTGTCATTCCTCGCTGTTGTGTCTGGCAGAGAGACAGTTTATTGCTGACAGCCTCATTCTACCAGTAGAGTGAACATCCAAGCCATACTGTGGCCACATATGGCATGCTTTTGGCTTCCAGATTTCTTTTTACTCTTAACTCACCGGTGAGGCATAACATTATGACCACATTCTTGATATTGTGTAAGTGTAGGTGTTGCCTCCAAAACAGTTGTGACTCATCAGAGAATGGACATGGGTCTTCTGAGGGTGTCCTGTGGTGTCTGGCAACAGAATGTTGTTAGTGAGTGGGGGTGGGCTTTGAGGGGCTTTACTTGATCAGTTTGGGATCTAGTGAATTTGGAGGCCAGGTCAACACCTTGTGATGTTCTTCATGTTTTTTTTGAGTTGTTGTCAGGCTGCATCCTGCTGGGTGTCTGGTCTGGTCTAGGTGGGTGCTACATGTCTAAGTAACGTCCACACAAATAAATTCACTAGGGGTAAAGGAGTGCAACATAAATAAGAACCAGGTGGAATCAAGCTTGAGAACTGGACAGTGATTCTTTAACTAGAGTTGATTTAAATGAAACAATCACATAAATAAGGAGGAGCAGAAACAGGCTGTGGGTGCTACTCAAAACAAATAAAACGTGTACACATGAAGAACTTCACCGAGGTTGAAATATAGCTGGTCTAAGCTAAAAGAAAGTTCCCTGTGAAAACTCTTCACAACCAAAAATAAAACAGGTGGGAGTAGCAGCCTTAGACCTAATGTTTCAAACATGAAACTTCTATCCACGTGAGTAAAACAAAAAATCAACAACTTAAACCTTGGCCTAGCTCTAATACAAAGCAGAAAAACTGATCTTGATAAAAGGGGTTCAAAACCTCTTTCAAAGAACATGCAACTAACAATGCGATTTCACTGACAAACTAACAACAAGCAAGCTGCTCTCCACACTGCACAGGTGCCTTCAATGGAAGCAGAACGAGGCTTTTAAACAGCACACCTGTTGAGGACAGCATTTGGATTGGTGGCACTTGGAACGAATGGTTGGAGATGAAGGCGGGCCAAGGGCGGAATCAGGAAGTTGAGAACCAGACGAATGGGTGGAGATGGAAGTTTTCCAGGCCCGATAAATTAAAGCAGAATATACATGCACAGAAATAATCTAGGCTGCAACACAGGCCAAAATACTGCTGGAAGCAGCAAGACCGGCTCTGTCCAAAGTTTAAAAATACAGCTATACACAGTTCCTCTAAACAGTGATAGCCTACTTCTAGTTTGAGTGTTTCAATGCTCTCCTCTGAATCTTGTAATGCTTGGAGTGCTTTTCTGTCTCAGTCTTCTTGGGCTCTATAAATGTTCAGTGGGGTTGAGGACAGGTGACTGTGAAGGAAAGTCCATTAGAATCAACCTTGGGCTTCTTCGGTTTTCAAATTCTGAGGTGTGTCTCCAAAGAAGGGAGCTGTACTTGTCCTTGGTTAGGGTGGAGTTAATTCTATGCAAATGTCCACCTCCAGAGTAGCAAAACACCACCAGAGGTCTATTAGGTCTATCCCAACACCCACATTCACTGTGGGTTTGATATACTGAAGTACTATTCTCTCTCCAGTTTGTCACTTTACATTTGACAAATATATGTCAAGCAGAAGTCACTTGGTTGGTTAGTTAGGTAATACAGACTGAAAGATTGGAAATGACAGGGATCTACTATTGTTCTGTCAGAAGCTATGACGAGCCCAAAGCCTGTCCTATTGTAAAGGTGTCATTATGTTCGGCAGGTTGTTTGCAGCTGTGTTCCAGTCACAAGATCAGAATCAGTCTTTCCTTCAAAGACTTTGATAAACCACCTGGTTGGGTTCCTACTAATTTAAGTGTTTCTTTCCAGGACCTGTTCGCTCTGGATGTGGAACCTTATCGATACAGTGGGGTGAACATGACAGGCTTCAGGATCCTCAACACGGAGAACAGCCAGGTGGCCTCCATCATCGAGAAATGGTCCATGGAGCGACTGCAGGCACCACCGAAACCTGACTCTGGTCTACTGGACGGCTTCATGACCGTGAGTCTCATGGAAAAAAAGAATGAATGAAAGAATGAGTAGTGAATGAATGAATGAATTACGCTTTTATTAGGTCAAAGATGAGTTTTCTGAAGGTATCTCACATCTTCTCTGTGAAGCAGATGTGGTTTCTCTGCAGTCAGTTGGCTATTCATGTTTATCAGACACTGTTGCTACGGACAAAAATCCATGGCATGAATCGAAATAGTTGGGAATTCAGTATTATTTGTTGTTGCAGTTCTTGCACCTGAATTTTTGAATAGTTTCAAAAGTGAAACATCTGAAAAAGCTGTGTTCCCCATATCCTCACCACTGTAATCTAGAGTTCTTGCTGGCAGCCTGCAACCAAATTTTAAATGTGGTGATAGGATGTTTCTGGCAAAAGGCAACTTGAAATTTCCTTTACACAAGCTTGTACAATTGACAGTGGTTAACTCAACAAACTGTTGAGTGGCCGTAATTTATGTTTTTGTTAGTCTAATGATGACTGAACCTGATGCAGCACAGTTCAGAGGAGTTTAAATTCAATCTCATGCATAGAGTTCATCCAACTGTGAGTCACATTAATGGAAAAAAATAAATAGTTGTGACCTTTTGCTCCAGTCCCAACGCTTTAAGTGACAGCTGACCAATCTGGAAGTTCACAAAGTGTGAATTTACCAGGGATTCTTCATTTTCTTCTCTACTTTTACAGACATGAAGTGTTTGATGATAAGGCATTGTTCTGGACACAATACACTTGTTAGGTAGGATCTTGTACTGTAGCTTCCAGTCGCTCTGGACGAGTCAAAGGCAAAACCTTTGCACCCAAAGTTCCAGAGGACTCCAGGTACGACAAGAAGATTCCTGAAACCTCTCTGATGAGAGCACCCTGCCCGTAATAAGAACTCTGGGAACTCTGCCAAAAAGAAAAAGAAAACATCAACCCACCAGAGACATGGAATGGGAAGGAAAATAGAGAACTGGAGGAGGGAAGAGAAATAAGAGGGTAAGGGGCATGAATAAAAGTCCTTCTAGTTTATTCCCCCACCGACTGCTGAGATGTTAAATGTTAGGCAACTTGGTCTGATTGCAGTTGTAAAGCAGCAGCGGCAGTAACATGTTGGCTGCTGATTGGAAACGGAGGCCTTCCTCCTTTCCTCGCTTTACTTTTTTTTTTTTTGTTGCTCTGAAAGAGCAAGATTTTGCTGAGTCATGTTTCTGGATTGATATCGGAGAGTGGGTGTTTCTCAGTTTAAGCCGCCTTTGTTAGATTTGCGGCTCAATCGATAGGCTCCCACTTGAGAACTGCAACGGACCGTGTGTGTAATAACTGGACGTTTTCAAAACACAGGAAGCAGGGTGCCTTTTGTTGCCGCTAGCTCCAGCCCAAGTCGCGACACTGAGTCCTCGACTCAATTTGATGTCTTAAGTACACAAAGAGAAGAAGAAAGTGCAAGGCAAGAAAAAAGAAACCTCTCCCGCCATCTTGGTCTTTATTCGCTCTATAACGCGCTGCTGAGAGTCATCAGGCGAGCCAGCCCGGTAGTTATTTTTTATCAGCGACAGGCGAAGATTTATGTGCGTGAGGACTGTGCTCTGACCCTTCTCATCGGTGAATTCATGGCATATGACTTTGAAGGTGGAGATTGATGAATTAGACAAATGGCCATCAGTCAGCTGCTAATGCATATTGACATGGTGAAAGGATCCGTAAATGTTTGATTAACAGCTTCATTTGTGCGCCGTATTTACGGCTTAGTCGACTTAAGCAGTGAACTGCTGACGTGCGGTAACTTATGGGCATGGACATCACTAAGTGAGCTGTCAAGAGACTTCTCCTCTGTCTGCCTAATTTTTAGTGGTTTAGTGGTTGAATTTGTAGTTTCAACGGCATGACTTATTACAGAACAATAATAGTGTGTTTGGAATTTAAGATGCTATTATCTTTAGATTTGATTTGAATTGATTAAACTTGATTAAGTTGTCATTGCACATAGAACAGTTACATACACAACAAAAGGCAGTTTGGCATCTAACCATAAGCGCAAATTGCAAAAAGCGCAAATTTAACCCAATAATAAGGAGCAATCTACAACAATTATACAGGCTATGAGTATTGTATAAAGTAAGTAAGTATTTTACAATATTATATATAAAAAACTGTAAATATCCACAGAAATATACACATATACTGTACGTACATGTAAATATGTGCCTACACATACACATAATATAAGACATAATATTATACATGTGCATGCAATATATAATGACATTAGTTACAGTACTAAATAGTTTTCTTGGCAGTTGAGAAACCCCTCTGACATATTATTTAGCTCAGCAATGAATGGCCTCAATCATTTGATCTACTTCATCAGAGATGGATGTGGACACTTAACTCCGAGCACTTGATCGCACCAACTTGCATATCAGCAAGATTTCACAAAGAAAACAATCATTTCAGTGGAGCCAAAGTCGAGCTTGTGACTGATTGCACATTGTCTCGCCATTGATGACCCTTTCCGTCGTAACTAAACGCTCCTCGTGCATGAGCGCAAACCGCTGCACGACAAAAAGTAGCGTTGCTGTTTGTTCATCACAATGCTGCAAAGAGATTAAATGCGACCTACTCTGTGAACGTACCAGGCCTGTGTCTGAAATCTTTCCCGTCTTGACTCTCTCTTTAAACTAGGGGTAGAGAGTTCTCCCTTTAAACTCTAAATAAAGCCCAGTATTTTATCTCCAGTGAGCGGTTAACACACTGACAGATGATAAGTTGTGTTTTAGTCGAACGCTCTTCTGCTGAGTGTAAGAATTCATCCTAGCCACATTTGTAGCTGAAAGATTCTCAAAATGAAGACATCTACCCTTTTTTTTAATTTGCTGTCTGTTTTAATGTGTTAAATTTCAACCAAACATTTGTGTACTTTAAAATTTCCATTCATGACATCTTCCCAAAAGTCTAATTTCATTTATTCACTTGCTTTCACCGCTTAAATTTCACCTCGATTACCTGACGAACAGTGTTTTCCACGACTATCCAGCTCAGCCTGAAGCTCCACGCCCCGCGTCGCCGCATCAGCTCAAGTAGACGGTTAATAAACCCACAAAGCTGTTTTCTCCACCCGGCATGTCTGTGTGTGACAAATCAGGTAAACTAATTCTGCCTCTCATTCCTTTATGCTGCCTTCAATTAATCGGGTGGCGGAGAATCCCTGCCCTGAGTCGTGGCTTAACATGCGCAACGAGAGTGACCTTACAAGCTCCACGCTCTCATTACCATAATGTCTGTCCTTGTTAATTGCCTTAGCTGCTGTCTGATTCATTGTGCGCCCTGTGTAAAAGTGAAACAGGTTAAAAACAAAAAAACAAAACAGAAAAAACACTTGAGCATGACTGCAATTTCCGCATTTTATCTCTTTGTCTTAAGATGGAAGGCTGAAACGGTAACATCTACCCGCGTCCGAGCAAACGGGCCGACCCTTCAGTCATCAAGGTCGTCTCTTTGTTTGTTGCGGCTCCAAAACACAGTTGGTATTCAGAGCCACTGCGTTTGCCGCCGAAACACTTCTCTTCCCGTATTACCATAAATATGCTATACCTGTGGGTACATTTAAATGGGGGGCAGTGATGGAAAGCGATTTCCTTTTTTTGACAGATATCATTTAAAGTCGGATCCAAACAGAGTTATAAAAATGTCACGCGGGCATCAGACATATTCCAGGATTCGTATTATCCGAGCATCACTCAGACATGCATATGGTGGACCAGGAAAAGATAGGACAAGTCGTATGAGAAATATGTTATTAAATGCCAAGGAACTACGCCGAAGACTTATCAGCCGAAGATTTGTCAGCACTTGGCTGCTGCTGCTGCCAATAAACCCACTTATATTTATGTACGTGACCATTATTAATTCAGATTAACCCAACACCGAGGAACATTTCTTCTGCTGTGTGCGGCCTTCTTCTTCTCTAGTTTTCATTTCTGTTTTATTGCTGCAATATGTCCTGCCGTAATTATACTATTATTTTCTCTATTAGGGAATAAACAGGAGAGCTGGGACAGTAAAAGGAAAAACAATAGTTTAACGGAATAATAGTGTCACAGTGTTTACTTAACAGGTGTTTGGTTTCTTGGGGCTTTTAGTCACATCTCAAGACCATAATCACCTTTTTGACTTTGCTCAGCTGACTAATGAAGCAAGTCTGTAATTTCAATCTTGAGATCACTGAGAAAAAGTGTCTTCCATATATTTCCATAAAACTAATATTTATATGAATAATATTTCATCCCATAGAGCAGTTATGTAGACAACACTCTGAACTTCTCGTACTTCATGCATCAACTATACTGTCTTTGGACTAGACTATTATGGTGTGTAAAGTACATCAATCAGGCATGACATTATGACCACCTTCCTAATATTGTGTAGGTCTCCCTTGTGCCTCCAAAACAGTTGTGACTCATCAGAGAATGGACATGGGCCTTCTGAGGGTGTCCTGTGGTGTCTGGGAACAGGATGTTGTTAGTGGGGTGGCTTTGAGGGGAGGTTCCTCTGTGGATCATCCCACAGATACTTGATCACTTTGAGATCTAGTGAATTTGGAGGCCAGGTCAACACCTTGTGCTGTTCTTCATGTTTTTTTTTGTTTTTTTTTTTAGTTGTTCCTAAAGTGTTTTTTATGTGTTTGTGTCTGTGTCAGGCTGCATCCTGCTGGGGATGGCTGCTGCCATCAAGGAGTGTCATTGCTATGGGGTGGGGGTGCCTGGTCTGGTCTAGGTGGGTGCTACATGTCTAAGTGACATCCAGGTCCAAACGTTTCCCAGCAGAACATTGCATTGTCGCAAGATGGTCACTGTTATTTACTTCACATCTCAGTGGTCATAATGTTATGGCTGATCAGTACACACATACTGCAGCTTCAAAAATCACTGAAACAAATGAGCTTACGTGTTTATGTAAATACTACACAGACACTGATACATTTAAGCTACGATTAGGATGCAGCGAGGTGTAGCAGTAATACTGAAGAATGGTAAAACCTGTATTTATTCAAAGAGTAGAACTTGCATTTATCATAAGTTTAATTAACAGCAAGTGCCTTTATGCTGCATATGGGAACCGTGAATGTGTTCACAAGATGTGTTTTTTTTTAATGAGCTTGCGTTTTATTGTTTTTTTGTCTTCTATATTTTAGTCAGTTTTCACAGGTTGCAGTGCACACAGATCTTTGTAGTTCAATAAAAAGATTACACTTGCCTCGCGAGACCGCTTCCTCATTATAATGGAAAGCTGCCTTTCATGGAAGAATATTTGAACGGCGCATCATCTTAATTCAAAACTAATACTTCTGCGTTCATGAGAATGAAAACTAGTCGCGTTCATCTTATTTTAAAGATAATTGGATTCCCGCTCTGTGAGAGTTTGCCCGCGCAAGTGTCTCCTGTGGAAGCGCATTGTGTTTTGTTCTGGCAGCCTTTATGAAGAGATAAATTGTTAAAGAGCAATTTATGTCTCCACTAACGTTGGCTGTCTGTCTGTGTGTGTTGGTGTGTGTGTGTGTTTGAGAGGTTGTTGGCTTGGCAGAAAAACAGATGAGCGAGCTGGAATAGGACAAGACTGGTGGACGGATCGAGAGATGGGTTTTTCGTCTCTATCCTGCCTGTTTCTGTTCCAACCTGTCAGTCAAGCTGTCTCGATGGAGACCTCCCTGAGTGGCAGAACAGCCTGGGAAACATGGTCTGGGCTGATTTAAAGGGCGAGCGAGTCCGAGGGTGCGCTGGTTGTTTGGGGGGATGGGTGGGGTTGTGGGAGCTGACCCCGGCGCAGAGTTCAGGTCACGAGCAGCGGGAATATTTTTTTTTTTGATCTGTCAAAGCTCATAGTCGAATATCAGCTAGCATGGAGGAGGAACCCGTCTGTGCTGGCTGTTTGATAACTAGATCATGCTCCAATCTACTGTTTTCCAAGATGCAGTTTTTCAGCTGCATTGTGGAGCATGCCCTGAGAAAGACGCTTCCTTTGAGATGCTTCCAAAGTCTGCGTCTAGAGTCTGAGCTGTTTGAATGAGTTCTCATTAGGAGAGGCTAATATTTGGTTATTCTGCATTTTGGCTGCCGCCCTACACTCTGTGCTTGGATGATGCTGTTGGACTGTGCCCTTCTCCGCCTCTCAGATGAGGCTTCTCTCAGCTTAGTTCGTTCCATCTGCTTCTCTGTGTGCATCAAGCCGTCTCTCCGTCTCTCTCTCTGGCTCACAGACTTGGACCTGGCTCTGGTATTGTTGGGATTTGGCTGTGACACGTTGCTGGGACACTATTCCGGCAGCTGGCATTACTAGGGCAGACGCAGGGGGTGCTTGGCACCACTGGTTAGGACGAGGAGGAGTGACTCCAGTACCACAGGGTTCACCCAGAGGGCCACTTAGAGTCTGCTGAGGTTTCTGTGTATCCAGACTGTGGGGGACATGTATTGTTCTGCGGCGCTTACTGCAGGGGGTTGAAGTTTTGCCATCTCCGTTACGCCATCTCCTTCTTCATGATCCCTAAGTCACTCGACTCCAGTTTGATGTTTTCCTTCTGAATCAATATATCCAAGGCACTGATAGACAGTCCATATCCTTATATATGGTATGAGAATAACATGAGAATAGATAAGAAGTGAGTCCGTCTGCCTGATGTGCAGGTCGATCCACAGTTTGGATGCAGCGACTGAAAAAGGTTGATAGATAGATAGATAGATAGATAGATAGATAGATAGATAGATAGATAGATAGATAGATAGATAGCATAACACCAAAGGGTTTTGCAGTTAATATAACTTCCACAAAGTAAAAAGTAAAAACGACTGCGTAAGTAGACCAGATAATCAGCACTACAATTTCTTTTTTGTTCGTTCAAAGACAGTAATTGACTTGTACCCTCATGAGAAATCCCCCTCGACACCGTGTCATTAACTGAACTGAGTCAACTGACACTGGTGTCACGCTATTAAGCAATGGAAACTTTCACCAACACATCCGGAACTGTCGTCAGCAGCACTGGAGCACCACAGGGGACTGTCCTCTCCCCTGTCCTATTGATTGACTGATTGAAGTGTTTATTTCGAATATGCAAACCAAAAGAAAAAAGAAAAGTAAGGCAAACATTTAAACATAGAAATACATATTCGAAAAGGAGTGAGAAGAAGAATAACTTATAAACTCCCACCCCTTCTCTTTAAATAATAAATGACAATACCAGCTTCATTGCAACTAGTATTCTCTCTGTACACCTCAGACTTCAGCTACAACACAGAGTCACGTCACCTGCAGAAGTTCTCAGAACTGATTGCACTTCATCTCACGGTGCGAAGTGAACCACCTTCTGATCAGTACAGCTAAACCCAAGGAGATGGTAGTTGATTTCTGGAGGTCCCCAGAAATCAACTACCCCACCTGCAGCCTGTAACCATCAACGGGGAGTGTGTAGAGGTGGTTCAGACCTATAAGTACTTGTGTCTACATCTGGATCACAAAATGGACTGGACTCAGTGTACAAAAAAGGTCAGAGCCGTCTCTATTTCCTCAGGAGGCTAAGGTCCTTTAATATCTGCTGGAAGGTTCTGGACATGTTCTACCAGACTATCGTTGCCAGTGTCCTCTTCTACGCTGTGGTGTGCTGGGGAGGCAACATTAAGAAGAAGGTTTACCTCATGGATGGACAAACTGATCCAGAAGGAGGACTCTGTTAGGGGCAGTCCTGTATTTCCACTAAGAGAAACTTGATCTATTTAAACAATGTCTACTCTAGTTTCAGTTTCAGGACCTTTCAGGGATACATTTTGGTGTCAAATGTACAAACGCAGTGTTGATTATCATGTAGTTTGTAGCCGACGACAACCGAGTGCGTATTTGCAGAGGATGGTATTCAAAGGGAGCGCGAGACCTTCAAGATTTGCTTTACTTTCCCGAAGCTCTGATCCTGCTGTCGAATGGCACACATTTCCAGGTGAAATCTGAAACATGCAACAAAGAAACTGACATCATGTGACGGGGGAATGCATTGAAATGGGGACTACTGATGTTACGCGGAGCACTGTAAATGAGACACGAGACATAACACAAGGCGTCAGATGTGCCGCTGTGTTAGAAGCTAACATGTCAAGCTGATGTTGCAGCAGAAGCACGGACAAATTACCGAACAAGCAAAAGCATATGCGGTCCGTGGGGTGTTTGAAGTACAATAACAGCAAGGTGACGTGCATGTAAGTACACGAGGCAAGAGCAAGATAGCGAGAGCAGAAGAGACGAACTGAAGACAGTAAGGTGTAACTGGTTTTTAGTGCCGATAGATCCGAGCCATGAATGAAAATATACACTTAAAATGCAAACAGGAATTACTATCATATCGTATTCCCTATGGGATCCCACAATTCTGTCCTGCTGCAGCTATCGTAAACTCAAATGCAGTCTGACTCTACATACAGAAATTAGTATTTTGTAAGGCAACACTATTAACAAAATAACAAAAAACAAAAATATCACAGCCATGAATATAGAAGACTTATATTTATTTAAATTACACCTTAAAGTTGAATACTTTGTGAGAAAAATGAAATATTCAAAGTGGTAAACTGAAATATTTATGCGTGTTTGTTTATTTTCCGTCGAAGTGTTTTACGCGGCCGCCATGTTCCGTTCGTTTTGTTTCACCGTGTAATGCGTTTTTATCTCGGTGAAATGTGCTCTCGTGTTATTGATGTGCAGCGGCTCTGTGAGGCTGAGTGCTGCTGTCACCGGCGGTCTGCAGTAGCAGCGGCGGCAGCGGCGGCAGCGGCGGCAGCAGAGGCAACGGCGCCCACAGCCGGATTAATGACTCCCAGCCCCGCGGTGTCACCATCAGGCGCCTGCCTCAACGCGCGTCCCCAGAGATTGGTTACTGCAAAAATACAGCCATAATCTAGATTTTGGAAACATATCAGGCAACACTGACTCATAACCCACCCCCCCTTCTGCAATACACCACCCCAAAATTGCTGCTGTAATGCGTCCCCCTTCTCCTCCATTTGCTGCTGCCACATCTAAATCCCTGCTCCCCAGAGGGAACTGTGGTCTCAATATTCTAGTCTGAATAACATGTAAGTATAACAAAGCACAAAGACTCTTTTTATACAGCTTCACAATGAGGTTTGTAGAAGTGGTGAACATTTAAAAAAAATCATATAGGATTATATAATTTCCAATTCTAATCATTTCTGATAAGCTCGTTGTTTGCCTGGAGGCTGGCCTAAACGTTCTCCACGCACAAAATGCTTGTAGCTGAAAGTTGGTCTGTGGTCGCTTTGTTGGGAGGTGATCGACTTGTAAGTTTGTCAACTTCACTGCTGTGCCGTGATGGTTTAAGCATCGTGTCAACTAGTCACTGATCACGTGACAATAACATGGACACCTCTTAGAAGACAGGTGAGGAGCCCAGTGGCTCGTTGCAGCAAACTAGCTGCGGTTCATCAAGTGTGTGGAAATACTTCGCTAAAGATGAAGCCCATACTACCGGGACATGTCAGACCTGAAACACAACTAAAGTACTACTGCAATGCATCTGAAAAGGCTAACGCTAACGCTAACGCTAGCAGAGGAACGGTCCAAATCCTTTCAATGACAATTAACAACTTCACCAAACGTCCTGTGATAACAGAAAGAAGGAGGCTGCACATCAACAATTTACAGGTGAATTTCATTGTCAAAGTTATTAGACCTTTAGGTGCAGTAGGCTTCAGAGAAATACTGCATTTTTTTTTTTTTTATCGTGGGTACAATATCCTATCTTCCAACACGTTGTGAAGTACTTTTAAATGCTTCCCAAATAAATTAATTCTGAGGCACTCACAAGGAATATAAATTAAAAAGCCTTTATTTAAACTTGGCTATCCATTAAAAATG
>JASGAT010396047.1:0-10238 GCA_030220025.1 Chelon auratus
GATCATGATGGCGCCCCCTCCACTGTGCCGTGTAGAAAACATCTCAGGTGGGATCTCCTTGTCATGCCAGTAACATTGGAAGCCATCAGGACCGTCAAGGTTAAATTTTTTCTCATCAGAGGAATAAAACTTTCTTCCACCTTTCAATGTCCCATGTTTGGTGCTCTCGTGCAAACTCCAAATGGGCAATTTTGTGCCATTGAAGGAGATGAGGTCTTTGAAGACGTTTTTTGTTCTTAAAACCCTTCTCTCGCAGATGCCGTCTAATGGTTATGGGACTGCAGTTGGCACCAGTGACAAGCTTAATCTGGGCCAAGGATCGTCCCGTGTCTTGACGAACAGCCAATTGGCTCCTCCGGCTCAGGGCCAGTGAATTTTTTTTCATTTTTCCCCCATAACCTTCAGGATCTTTTAAGAAGTTTAAAATTACTTTCTTACTGCATCCAACCTCAGCAGCAATGGCGAGAGGCCTTGCTGATGCAGCTCAACAATCTGACCGCGTTCAAAGAGAGAAAGCTTTTTTGCCTTTGCCGTCAGGAGGTCATGACAGTGTGGGTGACAGAAAATGACACTGAATTCACATTTTTGCGAAGATTTGGGCTTTTAAAGGCTGTAGTCTTAAACTTTTGATCAGCCTATTTCAGTTTAATGGTTGTTTGCAATAAATTGCTTACTCATTTTTTTTTCTTGTCTCACTCCCATTTCTTCTTTTTGCATTTTGAAGCACTACTTAGAACCTTCTTAAGATCCAACAGTGTAAAATGTAAATTCTTGCTATTTTTCAACTGGTCTTAAAATTTTGATCAGGAGTGTACTGAAGGCTACTGCAGCTCAACTTTTGCAACCTCATCAGTTCAACAAACCCCCACCCTCATCACTTTCTTCCTTTTGCTGTTTGTGTTTTATATATACATATATATATATATATATATATATAGGTTGTGTACTTCACTGCGGTGTTTCCGTACTTCATCCTGTTTGCCCTGCTCATCAACAATGTGCAGCTTCCCGGAGCCAAGGACGGCATCCTCTACTTTGTGACACCCGTGTGGAGCAAACTGTTTGAAGTGAAGGTGAGATTCTGTTAGTGAAAGGGTAGATTAACCCTTTTGACATTGGTTACACATTGGCACCGACACTCAAATGTTACAATGTAGCAAGAAAGGGAGGACCCAAACGTTAAAGCGAGGATGAAATGGCAAAAGTTTAATCTTCTAACTCCCTTCAGCAGTAACTTTAATAAACCCGGAACATGTTTGACGTGGTTGAGAATCTGTCATTGAAATTTTTCGGCACAATTGTAAAGATATAATATCCAGCTAAACTGGAGGGATAGTTTATCTCAGATATTCAGTAAGATTCAGAATATCACATGTCCTCACAGTACAGTGCAGTCTGGCTACTGTTGGATCCTCAACCGTTAATAGCTTTTAATAGAACCAATACAATCTAATGTTGCTGACTAAATGTGCATCGCCCTCACTTTAAGTGTTGGAAAAACAGCTGCTATTTATTGACAGACAGTGGTGGTGACACCAGCAAACAACCCCCAACTGTTATAACTACATGTAACTAAATCCTGATTAAGTACCAAAATCGGGCACATCTTTCACAAACCTACAAATCACTGTTCAGATTTGGCAGGAAGTTATAACTAATTGAGATTCATGTCCACGCTCTCCTTCGTCTCTATCACAGGTCTGGGTCAGCGCTGCTTCACAGGTGTTTAACTCGCTTGGCATAGCGTTTGGCTCCATGATTTCGATGGCAAGTTACAACAAGTTTGATAACAATATTCTCAGGTAAATAACACCAAATTGCTGTCATATTGCTGTACATAGTGACGTCGCAGAGGGTATTAGATTGGCATCACAGACCGATTCTGTCACGTTTTTTCAAGGAGAGGTAGGACCCAAATGCTGGACACTACATAATGAGGCAGAAGTTTGCAAAAACTGAATTTAATTAAAAAAAACAAAACAAGACCAAAACAGAAAGCGCTGCTGAGACAGCAGGTATTCCAAAAACAAAAATCAAAACCTTCAAAAAGGCAAGAATGTAAAGACCAGGGCTAGGAAACACAGGAAACACTTGGAAATGGTGGAAAACAGTATGACGCAGAGGACAAAGTGAAAAGCAGGACTAAATGGCAGAGGAGACACAGGTGAAAACAATCAGGGCGGGACAGACAATTACAAAGGCGGGAAATCACAGGACAGAAAAGTGGCGAGAAACAGGTAAAACCAATCAAGACATGGAAGACAATCGCAAAGGCGGGAAGGGACACAAGACAGAAAACCAAGAACTTAACAAAATAAAACAGGAAACATGAAACATGAACGAAACGCAAAACATGACACGACCATGACAGATTCACTGTGACACAAATTACCACTAAGAATCCATGATAAACTTGAGTATGTGCTCTAAGTTGAACAGCAGTGCTTGCAGATGTCTGCTGCTATAATATTAACACCCAATATTAACACATCCACTCAAGTTTAATCCCTTGCTGCACTTCCCCTTCCAACAGCATAACGCAGCAGTCTCAGTTCACACAAACAATGAGTACGGTGAGCATTCAAAATAAATAAAGAACATAATTACAGTAATAATGCAGACTGCAGGATCTCCCTTCAGCATCTAGCCGTCCTTCTGTGATCATGTCTTCCAGAATTAGGATATTCTGGGTCACATAGTCAAGGAATGGGGTCCATACTTAATACATAAAAATTACCAATTTTGCCTCTGTCATAGTATGTCAGATAGTCCCATGGCAGCATGTTGAATACTACTTTTTGCCATCTGAGACTGTTAGTGCCTTATTTAAAATCCAGTGCACGTTAATATAAGCTGGCTACAGCTGACTTGCTAGGCTCTTGTCCCTAAGTTGCGGCAATATCTGAAAGCAATGCAGCAGTCTAAACATCTGCTCCTTTGCTCTGTTACCTGTAGAAATGTCATTAGCATACTCCCATATGTATCACTGTTTCTCTCACAACAACAGACGTGGTCAGATTATTTTATTATGAGTGATGCTCCATTTGTTAGGTCTTGCTGTCTTCACTGTTGTGATACGCACCACAGCTGCGGTCTAAACCGATTCCTTCAGTTCTGCAGGGAAGTAAAACTAAATCCCTTGGCTTACTGTTCCCAGCACGGAATATATTAGGAACTGTTAGTTTTATTTAGTAGAAGAAGATACAGATGATGTTTTAACACCATGTGTGCACCAACAAAGGCATTTAATGCTTTTCAGAGAAAATTCATAAACTGGCAGCAAGCCCTAAATGCTCCACAATCTGTTTTCCTCAAAGTTTTTTTTTTTTTTTTTACTTAAACTAGACTAAAAGATTTTGTCCACATTTTTTTCGCAGGGATACGGTGATTGTGTCGTTAACCAACTCCTTCACCAGCATCCTGGCTGGCTTTGTGATCTTCTCAGCTGTTGGCTACATGGCTCACATACATAACCTCCCAGTGGATAACATAGCTACAGATGGTAAACCTGTACAATTTGTTGTACTGTATTATAGGAATCTAAATATGTGATGTTTTTTATATAGAAATGACCTCATGTCGAGATATAGATTCAGAGATAGACATATAAATATGTTCCAGTCCATGTTTTTGTCAGAACACTTTACTAAAGTCTACTAATTATAAGGAGCACTGCTCAACCTATAAGAACTGGTAAGTTATTACAAACTGAACGTGTAGGGTTTGAAAGGAGTGGACAAGTGGTAGGCAGCAGAGGTCTAACAATAGATGTTACTGAACTGCATTGTGGAAGAGTATAACTCTGTGTTTTAGGAGGGACTAGAGTGAAAATATCTCTGCCTTTGCAGCCTTCGTTTTAATCCAGTCTCCTGCTTTTCTTGGAGAAGTAATATGATATAACATTATGAATTATAACAATACATGGTGCCATGCACAAACATCCAGTAACGTAATGTTTGAACAACATAAAAAACATGTTCTTCATTAGTTAAATGATGCATATTTAAAAGCAGAAAACGTGTGCTCATCTCCCACGTGAAGTAATCGCCTGCCTTTTATTTTAATTTAACAGATCTTAAATTAAATCACCATCCTGTCTGCTGTCCCCGTGAACTATTTTGTTTTGCAGGAAAAATATAATTTTGTCAGGTAATGATTCATCCAAAGTTAAATTAATTTAAAATGAAATCAGGGACAGACAGGCTGACCAGGTGTGCCGTATGTGTATTCTGTAATGAATATGTGAACTTCTTTGGATAGATTATTTACAAAGCAAAAATGTCCTGTCACGGTACCATTCATTATTCATTGAAGCAATCTTTAACCCCTTACTGAGTCTAAATATACTGATTAAACTTTTGTGGAAACGACCTACTTTTTACTATAAGGATCACCAAACAGATTGTTCAGCCTTGCTCTGTCTAAGTGGTAATCCTAGACGACTATTGGGAGTACAAAGAATTACTACTGGGTCAATGCAAAGTTGCGTTTATTTGAATCCCATAGCATTATCCTTTAATTGTGACGTGTTTCAGGTCCCGGTTTGGTGTTTGTTGTGTACCCTGAAGTCCTCTCCACCATGCCTGGCTTTCAGTTCTGGGCTCCACTCTTCTTCTTTATGCTGCTGTGTCTGGGCCTGGACAGTCAGGTAACCAGCTGCTGCACCAGATGAACAAAGCACAACAATGGAGCACTGCTTTAGCTTTTGCACATTTGAATGCATGGGAACCATTCACTTGTCTCTATCAAAAGAAGTTTTTTTCTCCCTGACTGCAGTTTGTCAGGATGTAGTTACATTTTTGTGCGGTGAACACTGTGCTCTCTTTGTGTCTCAGTCAGCTGCTGCAAGCAAAACAGTTACTTTAGAGGATGTCTTCCTCTACTGCACATGTTTAGAATATGGAGGCCGTTTCTATTGGAAAATTATTACTCACATACAATTTATGACCTCTTTGTGGTCTGAATAACTACATGAATGTGGCTTCTCTCCGGGCCTTTCTGATAGAAAGAACATTTTAGCTCAAACCCTTTTGTTCTGAACCTGTCTCCAAGGTCCGAAGAGAAGATGAGCGATGAGTGATGATTTTGATCATTGAACAAAGAGTCAAGGCTGCTCAAAGCCTAAAGGGAACCGATTTTGTACAGAAAACTGGATAACTGTCTTAATTAAATATTGTTTTCTGCAGTTTGCCACATCAGAGGTAGCTGTGACGTTCATAAAGGACGAGTTTGGAACAAAAATTCTGCGTTTCCTAAAGAGAGAAGAACTGGTAGCCCTGAATGTTTGCATTGTTTTGTTTTTACTTGGGATTCCTCACATTACCAAGGTACAGTATCCTTATTTCCTCTCAGAGAAACATGCTGAAGGGTGTTTTGTTGTGACAGCTATTTTGCCTTTTCAGTGTTTCTCTAACTGGCTCTTTGTTTTCCTTCCGTCACAGGGCGGTATCTATGTGTTTCAGCTGATGGACCACTACACTGCCGTCATTTCCCTCGTGATCCTGGCTTTTTTTGAAGTTGTGGCTGTCTGCTGGATCTTTGGTAAAATCTACAAAACGTTCACAAGCTCTGATGTCTGTTACATGCTTTCGGACCTCAGTGCTACCAGGATCTTCATTGTCAATCACTGCAGGGAGAGATTAAATCAACACTTCTAATTTTTGTCTCAGGGGTTTCACGGATCTCTTTAATGATCGAAAGGATGCTGGGGAAAACTCCACACATCTTTTTCCGTGTCTGTTGGTTGCTGCTCTGTCCTTTGCTGGTTTTGGTGAGTTCTGGTTTAACCTGCCTGATTAAAATGAAATGAAGGCAATGAAGTTTATAGTGCATAAGATTGTCCTTCTTTTTCTCTGCATAGTGCATACTGGTCTCCGTCCTTGTTCAGTACACTCCTGTCCAATATGAGAAGTACAAGTACCCAGTGTGGGCTGAGTGGGTGGGCTGGTGCATCTCGCTGGTTTCTATAGTGTGGATACCACTTGGTGCTGTTCAAGAGATCTATAACAACAAAGGATCACTTCTTCAGGTGAGATCTTTGAGCAAAATCATAACATTAAAAGCTTAAATTGGCATACAATATTATCACAAATTACAGCTGACGACAAACTAATTAAAAAGGTTTGATGGTAGCACTTCACCCCCAGGAAAACACGAACATATGAAACGTCAGGCTTTGCAAAAGAAGCCAAATTCGTATGCTCATTTCTAAAACCATGCCTTTTCCAACCCTCAGAGACTGAAGACAGCCATGACTCCCACAATAGACCTGGATGCCCTGCAGGGAAGACAAAACCTTGACAACCCTGCATCTGAGAAATTGTTCACATCAGTGGCATGAGCAGAGACACAACCACGTCTTTATCTCTACTTTCCAGGCTCTGTAATATAACACAGGGTCTTTACAGTTCTATCAGAATTTCATCCAAAGACCTCACTTTATCTTAACGTTTGTAGCTCTTTAAAAACTCAAGCCATTTAGCTTGACATTAATTATGATATAATCGTCCCTTCCTTTTCCCTTTTATACTATGTGTACTATGAAAATCTGATGTTTCATCCATCAAACGAAGACTGGACACATGGATTCACACCTATGGCACATATAATGTAGGCGTGAATCATCATGTATCCTGTCTAGATTATGCAGGTGCTTATTCCAACAAACACTGGAAATTTCTTATTCTTAAATCAGTCAGAGGCTTATTAAGTGTTTTACCTTAATACATCTATACCATAAATTCTTTAAAGCTCTAGATTAAATATATCAAAGTGGTGCTCAGGAGGCTTGCCTCACTTCGAAGTCTCCACCAAATGCAGCCGGGAAGTAACAACCTTCTGACCTCAATTTTCAGTCTTTGTGGTCCTTAAACCAGTGTGCCATTCTGAATTTACTGTAGGCGCTTTGTGTTGGTGGTAGTCACCAGGAACAGACCAATAAAAACACTGCAGTGCCTTTTATTATATATCTGAAAATATGCTCTGATAATAAGTGCACACAACTTCTGAATGCGCATTGGAAATTATACCATTTTAAGTGATGCATGCGTTTTATATCTTGTCATTAAATTGCTGCCAATAGAGATTTTATTTTCATACATCGACAGAGAAAATGAAACATGATGTCTTCTGTCTGCTTTAATGATTTTTTACAGTCTATGTTAAATTACTAAAATGTGCATTATTTTACCTCTTCGTGGACTGTATCTATTTGAATGCAACGCAAAGATGAGTTAGAACCATAATTACAAAATACAGAACTGCGTTTTGGACATTGAACTTTTAATATCAATAAATACAAATTGTAATGAGATATTGACATAAATATGGTTTTGAAAACCTCTTTAAAAAAGTGATTATTTGGAAATGTACTAATGCTGCACTGAAACGGAACTTGAACTCAAGCATTTCTCGAGGTTGTGAATACCGGATTTCACTGATAGGCCTCAGCTGATCCTCTTTGTCTGAAGTAATTCAGCAGCTTCTGTCAGCCACAGCTATTCATCTGTTCTCTTTGACTCAGAACAGCAATGTATTTTATGTGTGTTTCACACTATTGTACTGCAAGTTGTTGGCCATACAAACAAACAAAAAAAGTGAAATCTTACTATTTTTTATCATATTTCTCCTGTGTTGAGGTTTGTTGCCATTTTGGTTAAATAAAAGGTAATAAGAGATTCATCCGGGCTTGCTCTGCTGTCAATGAATTATGTGGCACATGTATGTGTCGTCTGGATTGTTGCCTCAGTTAGTCACTGGGTGGCAGCATAGTAGCAAGAAAAAAAAAGGTAAGGGAGGAAATCTGTGGTCTCTGAGAAGCCTTTTTTTTTTTTTTTACCAGCAAAGCTACTGTATCTGTTGTATTCATCATTCATTCATCATGCTCATAGTTGTTTTTGACTGTGATAAAAAAAAACACTTTCCCCCGTATCATATCTTCAAAAATAATTCTTTGCTGTGTTAAATAAATAATAATAAAACGTGGCTGACACTTACAGACTAAGACGTGTTGTGCACCAACGTGCGAGCTGAGGTTCTGATTACTGTGTCTGGGCTCAACACACTGAGCTTCAGAGACGTTTTAAGGAAAGGACAGCAGAGCGGAGTGCAGTGCTCTAAGAGGTTTCAGAAGTTAATTAGGCCCTTGTCATAGAGAGCTGCAGTAGTGCCCTTAGCAGAAATGTACGTTAATCAATACCCCCTTCCTGCCTCCCTCGTGACAGAACGTATCATGGGCACTAAATTAGCGCCGGGAACGCTGTTTGATCAATAGCCATAGACAGTGTTGCCCAAGGGGAAGTAAATTAATGGCTATACATAGCAGAGGGGAAGTGTTTGTGAGCCTCAATGGGCAGTGAAGAGGGAGATGGGTCACCGTCTAACTCATGTTGTGAAGTGCGAAGACATTCATCTGTGCCAGGCAGTGAGCTAAATCAGCAGCTGAGCTTCATGTTGGAGCTGTTTCATATGTCGCCTGACCTTTCTTGGGTAGTGGTAATTCTTGGGGTCGTCCAGGAAAATCCGCTGGTGCATCTGATTCATCACAGCTCCACGCGCTGTAGGAACAACTGCGCCTGAAACGGAGGGCAAACACCGTCCCGCTGCCTGCGATGAAACTTGAAATGACAGCAATTTCACTCCCATTTGATAAGGTTTCTTTTACTTCCTCTCCCCCGTTGTTCCTCTATCCCTCCACCATTTTGCTTTTGATCTTTACTCGAAGACTACCGTGTGAAGGGAATAAAGATCTCATCGGTTTTAATCTGAGCGAGTGTGCAAATGTTTGTGTGTGTCTGAGTGAGAGAGAGATGATTAAGTAAAGGAAGCAGAGATCAAGGTTGATTACATTCTGCTACTGCCGTGGGTGTGTTGCTGGGAATAATATAATAATATGAAGTGCTGCATCCAAAGAGTGGACTTTTACCTCATTAATCAGTCCAGTCAAGTACATGACAGACACCATCAGGATGACACAGTCACAGACTTTGCTTCATCAGAGGAGTAGCAGCTATATGCTTTCTCAGAGGTCACAGTACATGCAAGCCTGCATGTGCACTGACTGGTTGAAACCGCTCCACGTTAATGTGCAGCACTGTTTGATTCTGCTGCTCTGATGCGTGTACATTCTCGGCTAGTTTCTTTGCCATGCATGAAGCACATCATCACGTTGCAGAAACAAATCTTGCAACAAATCTGTTCTTCACTGCATAGTTTGAGCTCAGTTTAAATTTTGCACCCATTGTGGTTTCTGCTTTAGATGCAGTCTCTCGACTCTTACCACGATCTGCCACCCTTGCTATAAAAGTAACCTATAAAGATAGAATAACAGTTTGACGCAGCGCAGAAGAACATCAACAAAGTTTCAGTGGTTTGTATTTACATTACCGAGGCAGGACACTGCTGGCAGCTTGAATAGCACTTGTTCTGAATAAATTAAATCTCATGCTCAGCCTATTCTAACATGCAGTCTTTATATTTTATGCAGACAGGATTTGTCCAGCATGTCTGAATGAGCATATTTGTTTATTTAAGTTTTCCATTTCAACCCATTAAAATGCTAATGAGCATATCTTACCAACTATTCATATGCAGATAAGAGCTTTGAGGCTGGGATGCTACAGTGCGCCCCTGCTGCACAGTTGCCTTTGTTTAATGAGGATGGTTTTTTTTTAGCTTTCTTACAGGCTGTTTGGGATGTGCATAAACAAAACTCACCTCCTGCTGGTAATGAGGACACAGCCCACAGCATTAGTTGGCCTTTCTCCAAAATGTGAAACGCCGCTAGGCACTTATGAAGAGTCAGTTTTCTTTTCAAAGAACGGTTTGCACTGCTTGTTTTTGTTAATTTCGGGCCGTTTATCTTCACTAACCACAAGTTTTCTTATAGTGTGACAAATTTTCTTTTTTTTATTATTTATCACAAACAAATTTACAGTAGAGGGTGAACTATGTCTAATTTGAGCATCACATCACAGTAACTTTATAATTCTATATAATATTTAGCAGGATAAATAATAGCATTGATAATGTTTCTCTTGTTTACTGCTGTTGAATTCTCTCATTTATATACAGACTGAGGTGTGTCCTCAGAAAGTCTCATGACTGAGCTTGAGACAGAGTTTGGAGTCATGTTGCGTCTGTGCAGATCTCAGTGAATATGCATGGACTGTTAGGTTTCCAAATATTGACTTCGGCAGTGAGAGAATGCCTTGCATTGAGCATCCCGTACAGTGTCATAC
>JASGAT010396047.1:10246-29522 GCA_030220025.1 Chelon auratus
GCGCATTTGTTCATTCAAACAAGCTCCCCACTAAGAACTTTATTGGATTATGGATGAGGCTGTGATGGATGTCGCAGGTGTAGGCATGCATGTAAGAAAAGTCTGCGTTTTATCTCACAAAAGGTTTCCTGTGCATCGCCACAATAAAGACATTCATTTCTCCCTTTTTCTTTGTCTCTTTGGATGCAGGAATAAATTGCTTCCACTATGCTAACCTAATGAGGTCGCACACACATTGCAGTGTGTCAGGCCTGCTTTCATATAGCTGGCAGGAAATTGAATTTGGCCCAGAGGTTGATGAAGCATCTGCGTGTCTGCCTACATTTGCAGCCCATTTGACTTGAGGACAGGGTTGTGAGTGTCCTATTTCAATTTAAACCGACTTCTGTAAAACACCATCGTAATACAGTCTGTCTCAAAATTTGACAAAATATGGTACTCTTGTTAGCAAAGTATTGTAATTTATCCTTCTTTAAATGGAAAACACCATGCTGACAAAGACTTTTCTACCTTTGTTGCATTCATATAATGACATTACAGATTGTTTTCTGTCACTCACAAATATGATTGTTCGGGGTAACTTATAGTATCAGTGCATATCAACCTTATACTTTTATTTCATTTAATGAGGATCATTCACCTGACTTTAAGAAATGTGATCTCTCACACTTACTCGAATATGACTGGAGTCGTCCTCTGCTGAACCTCAGACACCACGGAGCTGGTTAAAGTCATGTCTGGATGTCCAAAGAATAAAAACAGGAAGGGTCAACACATTGATCCATGGGAGACACCTCAAGAAAACCTCAAACTACTTAAGTCTAGTGTTGCCAATTCAAGAGGTTTCATGTGCATGCATTTTATTTTGTGGGTAATAAGAGAGTTGGGCAGGTGAACAAAATCTGGTGGTGAACTTGTGGTAAAAAAAAAAACAAAACACTTTTTAATGCTGATTTGTGTGTGTGTGTGTTCTTGTACAGCTATCTTTCTGAGGATCAGAGTTTTGCACCATCAGAGTGAGGACTTTCATGCAAAATGAGGACATTTTGGCCGTAAAAATTTTAGGCGTTAGAGGTTACAATTAGGTTAGGATTAGGGTTAGGTTAGGAAAAAGTCTAGGCACTTAGTTGAGATGGTTAGGGTTGGGGTAAGGGGCTAGGAAATGCATTGCGTCAAGGAATGTCCTGACAAAGATAGCCATACAAACATGTGTGTGTCTACATGGGCACTTAATGTGCACCCTTTTCTACAAAGAAACTCTCCTTAGGACTATCAGTGGACTACATCATCATCATCACATGGCTTTGTAGCTAGATATACTGTAAGTGGTAGTGTTGGTGGGCTGCCTTTTGTTGCAGGATAATTTCAAGTGTGTTGATTTTTATGATAGACAACACAGCTGCTATTACTTCTGCATAACAACTATTAAATGTTCTTGTTGATGCAGGCATTCTAAAACCGACAACACCTCTTCACACAGCAAAGCTGAGAAAGGTCTGAACATGCTTCTCTGGCTCTTTTTCTTCATTCTCCATGCAACCATTTCTGTCTTTGCACGTGCTACCATTAAGCTTTGAGTTTTCTAACTGGATAGAAAAGATAAGAGCGTGCGATATTCTACCGTTGCACATGGGAGCATGTAAACAATGTAAAGATGTTTATAGTGTGTGCTACCTACTGAAATGTGCAATATTCAAGCTTACACGCATGCTAACATGTAAACAATGAGCATGTTTGCATTTGGGAATTCACAAGTGGTGACAGAGAGCAATTGCAGAGGAAAGAGACACTGCTGAAGAGCATCAACCGACCAACTCGAACCACTTTACAGTGTTGAAGCAGATGTGGCGCCGTCAGTTTAACACCTGTCCCGGTATCTGTAGGAATCTGAGGAGCGATGCGGATTTCTTTTCATCTTTATTGATTTCTCTGTGCCAGAGCAGCGTCATCATAGAGAGAGAGAGAGAGAAACAAAGACAGTGACTTTCCTTCCTCTTTGAGGTCATCCGAATTCATCTACAGTGACAGAGGCAGAAAGAGATAGATGTGAAGGAGGATGTCACTGAGACAAATTGCACCATGAAGTGGGTCAGCTCTCCTGGGTATGTTCGGAAAGAATGATGGTGACACAACTGAGCTACCATTTGATAGCTGCATCAACATCTGTAACTTTGCGTCTTTCAGTATTGATAACAAACAGTGGAACTGGGCTCAGAACGAAAAGGTCCACCTTCGCCCCTCAGTCATACAAGCAAATTTAAACACTTGTGATTAGACACTTGAGATCACTGCGTGTGAATTTCTTCGAATTTGGTCGTGTCTGTCCTGCGTGTGTGATTTTCAGTGATGCATAATTATAAGTAAGGGCCTGGCTAAACAATACGACACCCTGCAATTTCCCAAAGAGAGACAAACCCCAATTACCAGAATGGGTTTTTGCTACAACAGGGTTGCAAAACAAACGATCACTTCAATGACCACAGAAAACAAAGGTCTCTTATGCAAAGTAGGTTAACGCATCGCAGGGATGGAGATTGGCGCATATGTGAAAATCAATTAATTGGTTTTGGTTAGGAGAGCATCGTTGCAATTAGTTGTCATTATTTTGCCCTAACGTGAATTATGTTTCTGCTGTATTTTGTAATATTGAATGGACAAAGTTTAACACAAATGTATGTTTTCAAATGTCAGGAATTGTGTGTCCAAATAACCAATTCTACCTGAATGTCAGATTAACAAAGAAAGCTGTTCCTGTCCCTAAAGGCTGTCTGAAAAGTGGCTTAACACCGAAGTCACCTCTGAATAACGAGAAGGATTCATGAATACGTGGGAATCTAAACATATTCGACACATCGAGCGGCTGTGGCAACACTGCTCTCAGTCAAGTTTATTTTTTCAATCTTGTGCAATTTTCCAGCCACAAATACACACACAAGACCTCACTCCACAAACCTCCTTTGTCTTTCCTGTCACTCATTGCGCACACTGCAGTCATTACAATACAAAAGAGAAGAGGTGGAGCTTTCAGTCAGCTTGGCAGACATCAGCGGCCCTAACAAAGCCCCTTGAAAGCATGTGTCACATCTTAGTCATTTTCTGAATGTCTGTATTTCTTCCCCAATTTTCTGCGCTGTGGTTTTTAAGCAGAAGGACGTTACAGTGTTTATTGTACTGCTCGGTGAAAGTAGCTCAGCTGGGACGGCTGTTATTCTTAACATCTTCCTGTAACGGAGGAATGTGAAATTACATCCTTTAACAAAACAAGCACATGCACTGAATGTACAATAGATGTTTAACGTCAGACTAGAAGCTTCACATCTCTTGCAAATTATAATAAACCTATAATCAAACGCATTTTGTCTGATTGGTTACAAACGGATGTGCTGTGTGTGAGACTGATCTAAGGAGATCAAAGAGCTACGGAAATAATACTGGTGACCAACACATCCCAAACCATTTCAGATGTGTCAAATTAGATACGACAGGCAGCTGAGTCAAGAGGATCAAATGAAACTCACTGAAAGAGTCATTATTATTTTATGGTGACTGAAAGATGTAGGTCTTCAGTAATACTACCCGGCGCTGCAGCAACGACATTGGGACACCTCCTGAATGGCAATTACTGTATGTGGCTCCAGTTTTCCATGCACAACTTCTTCTTCTTCTTCATCTTCTTCTTCTTTTTGTGGCTGTAAAATCCAGAGTAAAAAATGATTTGTCTGTGATTGCTGGAGTGCTACTGCCAGGGATTTTAAGTTGAAGGCTTAAGATAATCTCATCATTAATTCATATTTCTAATAAATTCAGTGTGCCCTTTAAATAATGCAGGATCTATTTTTTTTTTTTTTTTTTTTTCCGGTAGTTTTCAGAGAGCGAGAGAACGCTGAATTATTAATGTCTGCAGCCACGACTGGGTTTAATAGATGAGGGCCCGCTCCCTCCTCCCCGCCTTTATGAGGAACAGACCGGCCGCAACCGAGTCTCCTTTTGCCCCCTCGTCCACTACATTAACAGTCTCTCAGGACATTTCATCGCCATTTGTTACACACCAATCGGCTATATGTCATATGCTGCTGCCATGTGCTGTCTGAAAGAGCTCTAATCAGGTTTCACAGTGCCGCTGAAGGCAAGAGTTGAAAAAAGTCCTCTTTCCTGTTCTGTGCAAAACCCTCTGAACAGCACTTAGGCACACAATCAGATGACAAAAAATGCTAACACAACAAATATTAGGATTTTCTTAATGCAGACTGTTGATATAGAAACACAGAGTGACAGTGATTAAGTATGGCAGATGGGTAAATCTAGTGTGCAGCTGCTCGCTTCGCAACGAGGCGAATGTTTGGTGACTTTCACTCTTGAGGTTGTGGTGCGCGGCCACAGAGATACACGTGATGGTGGCATGATGATTTGATGAGGTTCTCAAAGCTGGAGAAAGCAACGGCAGGCAGCCGTCATAAGAAAACAGCCGTCAGCAGCAGCAGCGGCAGCAATGTCTGCATTATTCATCACATGGCTGATGAGTAGAATTCTTTTCCAATCTCAACTTATAAATGCAATCTTTGTGTTGCTGTGGCATTTTGCTCTTCTGTGCTCTGTCTCTTAATCCCCGTGGCACCAAGGGTGATGGTGAACGGCAGTCATAAGGAAGGAAAGACTTATGTGCCGTATATTTTGAGTTTCTGAAATTACGATCTCAGTTGTTTATGTGTGAATGAGCTATGTGTCCCTGTTTGTGTACAAACTTTCGAACAGGAAGTCAGTGTGTTTTTAAGTAAGAGCTTAAAATTCTTCCAACGCTTGTAAGGAAAAACATTCTTGTCCACAGGAAAATAAGCTAAAATCCATGTAAGGTTTACAAAGCACACAAAAGAATTACTCACAACGCAAAGCAGTAAAATGATCTTATGCAACGGCAGCTGTTTCCAAATGCTGCCAGCGGAGTGGGAAGCAAGTGTTTATTGGTTTAAAGGTCAAACCGAGTGCACAGCTACTACGCGAATCATTACTGTGTCAGATCAGTGGGAAACATTTCAGAAAGGAACTGTAAGGTTTTCTCATCAGCTGCAAAACAGCGTGCAGGGAAAAAAAAAAACAAACCTAAATCGATCAACGTCTTTTCAAAACGTGTCACAACGTGAGAGATTTCACCGCTGATCCCGTCAAGGGCCGCTGCCCACCGACATGGGCGATCAGCCGCCATGCAGGCAATAAATCTCAGCGCAGATCAATAGACATGACGTGTGATTATCAGCTGATTGACGTACAGGCACAGTCACTGATATTCCAGTTGAAAAAGAGAAGAAGGAAAGGGAATCAATTTGTGGAAACCATCAGCTCCAACTGTATTGATACACGCTCACATGTTTTAGTTGGACGGTTACAGAATGAACTCTGTAAGGGTTCATTCTGTATTGTGTAAATATATGTAACTGCAATTATTTTACAGTGGCGCAGAGCAGATTAAATGAACTGCTAAATCTGTTGGTAGTCTGAAAAAGCACACAGTAGCATCTCTTTAGATAATCTATTAATTCAGGATTAAGTCAGGATTTAAGTGTAAGTGCATTTATGTTCCTTAGAGGATTCATCCTAATGATTGTTGACAATCCCCTGGCTTCTCCTATGACACTCTAATGCTACTGTTAGGTTATATTTGTGCTTTTTGGGTGAACTGTCTCAATATGGAAAAAATTATGTCTGCTCGTCAGTAGCACATCATGATTTGCTGATGCTGATATTAACTTAACTTAATTTCCCGTGGCCTTAAAAAGCGTTTGAACACAGGAACTGCATGGCTGATTGGCAAAGTCTGGGCATGGAATCTGAGGTGAAAATGTTTTCCTGGTTTCAGTTCATTCACACTTGAGAATCAACGAGCTGATGGCGCCACACAGATCCTCAGGATTCTGGTAGGACTTCTCTCCTGGGCAAAATAAGATCGTTGCTCCAGATCGTTATCTCGCTGAAAGATCCACTTCTTCTTTAAACAAATGATTCCAGCTGCGGCAGCTTCTAATGTATATGTGTAATGCATTGAACTGGCAATTCATTATTATGAAATAGCCACAGCTAATGCAGTGTGTTTGTCAGCGATTTTATTGGCGTCATTCATCAGAAATGAGCCTTCAGAACAAGATAACGGTCATTTCGGGCTTTTCTTGACAGCAGATCAGTTTAAACTATAGCAGGGAGCGATGGAGCAAGAGGGCCACTTCAACACAGTTGGTTGATGAGGACATGCGTAACACCAGTAAAGCTAAACAGATTTTTAACAGTACAGTTGGACAATTCAGAAGCAACTCCTGTGTTAAACCACTTTTCAGACTGTCTTCAGCGCCAAACTGTTGTGTTAAGTGTGGTCAGGATAAGGGAACTTTTCATCATTGTGCTTGGGATTATAATAAAGTTGTATGTTTCTGCAGTGAGATAAAGCAAACTTAGCATACACCCAACGTTAGACCCCAAGATTTTTCATACTGTGATTATATCCTGATAAGAACCGACTGTGTAAGGCAAATACTGACGCTTTAAGCCTTTTACTGCCAGAAGGGTCCCTACCAGTTTCTGATTTCAGGTGACAATACAGTCTTAGCACTTCAAAACATGCCTTAAAAAAAACCCTCAGTGGCTTTCCGACAATGGTCTATTTAAAGCTGAACCTGGATGTGGCATATGTTGACTTCTGACATCAGTGTGAGGTCTGTGTTTCATGCACATGACTGACAGCTAAACTACAGGGAATGTCTTGCATTCTTTTAAGTAGCATGTACACAATTGAACATTTTTCCTTTCACTCTGTCACGTTGCTAAGACATGTGACAGGTGAGCGGCAGAGACACAATTTCTCATGAAATCTTGTCCATATTTAAACTCCTTTCTCACACGGCTTTGTTTACAGCACAAAAAGCAACCTCGATCTCTTGGGGGGGGCTTCGCTTCCAGCACAAGGAGGTGATATGTGGGCTTAAGTAAAATTATCTTTGAAAGATTGGTCTCTTGCCGATAAATAGTCCAGTGGAGATCAAGAGGAGCAATTTTCTCAGCGGCTGAGTTATTTGTTGGACCGTGTGCTATCTGGGCTCACAACGCCCATTTGTCTGATGGTGACATGAAACAGGACCACCAGAAGATGGCCACAGTCTGAAACATTCTCTCTCCCCTTTCAGTTCGCATCCTACGCATCCCTGTGAGAGAGCAGTGATATTGCACAATGAGTCCATTATCATCTATTTACTTCTGTTTTCTGCAGCTGAGGGAGGAGGGGGCGGATCAATGGTGGTCACTTTTGATGTAGATGTAAAGTATGTGGGCTGGCCTGGAGTTTTATCTCCTGCACCGCATGATTTATCTCCTACATGTGACCTCCAGTGTGTGTGTGTGTGTGTAAACAAATAGCACAGATTGTGCTATTGCAAAATATTCTTCCACAGGACATCTCCAAACAAATCTGCCAAACCCATTTGCCCTCCTCAGTCAACAGAATATGTCTTTTGAGGTTGTTTGGCTACTGTCCCATCCTGTCTGCTCGCGTCAGCATGAGTAATATCAGCTCTGCACACCAGTGATCTTAAGAGTGCGCCTCTAAGTTGAAGCCAGTTGCTGAGTCACCAGGTCCAGGAGAGTAATTGTAGGTGACAGCACTACGGGCGACAGCGCAGACAACAACCAGCGCATGAATTGATGCTGCTGAAATATGCTGAGTCTCTGTTGTGTCAGCAGCACACCATCCCTTAAAGACAGGCCTGCGTTAAACTTCTAATAACTGTGTGGCTTACCCAGATAGCAGGTCTTGGATTTAGCAGGGACAACACAGACTCTGAGTAAACTCACAAGTAAAACAAACCCACAACTCCTTTTCATTGACAATCTTTTTCTTACATTTCAGACAGTCCCTGTATACCACCTGTGTGATCCTGTGTGTGCCATCTTGCATGCGGATCTATTGTGTACATGCCCCTAAAGATATGCACAACGCAATTCCTCCAAGCCATTGATTTAACAGCAGTGACTGTCAGGAACAGAGCGATAAGAGTGAGTTTTTTTTTTTCAAATAATTTTATTGCTGTTATCATCAGTATATCAGCCAGTATCACTGCTTTCTGTTCAGCTTTCCTTTCATATTAACCGTGCATGTTTGAATGGATCTTTACTGCAGCACTCAACTCGGGCAAAAGTCCTCTACATCTGATTCGGATTTTAATTCTCAATGAGTTCCGCCCACCTGTCTTTTTCAAATTCGGCCTATCAGCGGGGAGCGTGTCATCTCACCTGTGTGGCCCAGAAAGCAGAGCGCAGAGCTGGGTGCATACAGACAAATGCGCCTCTGCGTGCTCTGCTGTGTCTCTTTAAGTACAGCAGGCAGTGCTGTTGGTCCGTTTGGGAGCGCAGGGCGCACGGTGCGGCGCTGCCTCTCCGCAGCGTCAAACAGTCTTCCTTCTCATCGGACAGGCGACAGAAACGACAGGTCGACCCACCGCATGCGCCGCAGCCACGCTCTGACCCCGACAGATGACTGGAGGGATTGAAACGAAGACGGGATCGCGTAGACTGGAGAGCCTGCGAGGCCATTAATATTACTCCCTTCTTCTTCTCCGGTGGAAAGCTAGAAGCGCGTAGCGGTTTATCTGCGGTACGGTATGCCACAGCAGATTACTGAACTGCACTGAGAGACTGCACGAGCTAATGGGATTGACAAACTAACGTTAGTTATCTGCGGCTGAACGCAGCAACGGCTTTTTGAGACAACCTGGTGCTGTTTGTATTTGGCTCAGTTATCGTGGAGATGAAACATCATGTCTGAGCCCGAGAGATGACTATCATCAGGCGAGTTGCGTCCTGTGAACCATCTACTAGAGCCTTATCCTGACTCATGTTTGAGGTAAGTTGAAGACACCTTAGCCCCTATTATAGAAACAGAATAAGGAGATATTTAGCGCTGCAGCTCAGAATAAGTCCTGTGAAACTGAACAGCTGTTGGTTAAATTTGTGTTACAGAACTCCTCATGGTCGCACAGCTGCTATAACACGAAGATTTATGGTCTGTAGGCAGTGAATTAGACCAAAAAAATAAACAAACTAGAAATTAGTTTAGTGGACACTGACAATGGAGATGGAAAAAGAAGCTACAACCTGACCATATACACATGATATTCTTTGATAATACTAAGCCTCATCCAGTTGGGATCTGCCTTTTAATATATATATATATATTTTTTTTGCTTTTGTGTGGTGGATATGCAGATGTCTCAGCTCCAGTTCAGTAAATTATCGCGTTCGCCGGCCAGTAAAAACTGCATTAGTGTAATCAGGTGCATTTCTGGTGGCCCACAGACTGCGCCCTCATCATTTTCCCCCAAAGTGTGAAGATGCTGGAATTCCATTAGAGCCCTCCTGCTAATTTCTAACAGGAGCTGCAAATCACACTCGGGAAAGCGGCAGAGTCTGGCCTGCACTCACTCCCTCCCTCATTCAACTGCTTTGGTTAGGAAGCAGATACAAGACTATATCTGAATTTGTGTTGTGTCTGTGACTCAGACATAGACAAAACTTACTTACTTACTTGCTATTTAATTATATTCCCGTTTAATTTTTAATGTGGAACAAGAATACCTCTTCTTTGTGTGAGTGTTTTGTGGCAACTATGTATTGTTTTGAATTGATTATCTTAGGGTTTGAGCTGCTAGATCAAATAAATTTGACACAACCATTCTCTCTTATCAAGGGAATACTTTACTGTTTTCTTGGAGTTTATGGAAATGCATAATAATTCAAGAATACAACATGCCTCTTAATTGACAATGGGATTAATTATTCATCCTCAGTTGTGCAAACACATAACTTCCCAAGTTACTTTGAGTTACTTTAATGAAATCATGCAAATTGTGCAGCCTTCACCTCCCCTCCCTGCTCCTGATGACCTTGGTGTACCGTAGATCACTGTATTGAGCCAACTGCTCATTGTGAAGTGTCGAAATAGAAGAAGAAGAAGAGCGCAGCGGTTGTTAAGATTGATCACAACGCCGTTAAAATCAATTGACGAACGGCACTAATTGCTCACTCGGCTGCTATTTCAGCACTTGTCAGGACAGTAAATAAAAAGCACAGAGCATGACAGACCTCTTGTTATGGCACTGGGAGGGAGCACGGCACTCATTTCATAGCGACTGAATCTGGTCCAGACTAAATCGATCAATATCATGAGCATCACTGCAAAATAAAACCTCTCTTCTTTTCCCCGGCTGGAAACTACCAGTAACGGGAGTTTCTGTCACGTTTTCATGTGGTTTCAGCTCTGAGGGCAGAAATCTGCAGATGCTCATTTCAAAAATAAGATCACATAGATTTTATTGTTATTAACAGTGGACGTGCCATCCCATGAGCTCGATTCTCCCCGAGGCATAAGTGAACAGACGTCAGGGAAATATGCCAACAGCTGAAGTTCGTATTTGTTCACTTATGAAACAGAGGATGCGGCCCCCACTGCTGCAGCTAATGTGGTGAATAATCAGGGTCAAAGTCACAGCATTTTGCATCACAGAGAGCCCCCGTGGCATGTGTGACGTAAAGATTAAATCCTGAAAGAAAAATATTTTTGTAAATCTGATGTTGAATTTCATAGAGTTTCCCACTGGAGCTTAGCAGTGGAAACCCAGAAGTAGTTCAGATATGGAGTCATTTGTGTAACGGCGGGGTGGCCGACGGCACATTGAGAAGGCTTTGAATTCCACCAGAGATTATTCCTCCATCCTCTCTGCGACCTCTCGAGGACGTGCCTCGGATCACATCCAGTGGCTGCGGGCTTTGAAGATCGCTAGAGGAATTGCAGTTTGCCTGCTGGTGGTGGCCCTTACAGTGAACTGACAGTGGTGCGGTGTGAACTGTGTGTAGTTTGGACGGTGCGTTCAATCGTGATATATCACCATCATGAACGGATGTCAGGATCCTCATTAGAGCATTAACTACTGTGCTGTCTTCTCCAGAGATGAGCTGAAAGTCTCAGCCTGTTTATAGTGTCTGACGTTCAAAAACAGAATAATGCTTTCACACTCGGTCGCATCATATTCGACTTTTATTCAAGTGAATTTCAAACACAAAGGAGAATATCTTTATTTATTATAACCTGCTGTAATAATTCTCCTTTTCCTTGAAAGAAAAGACGATTTTAGAAAGAGGATAATCTTTAAAACTGTGTTACGACTCCACAGATCCAAGGAGTGGGTCAGCCTCGCTGTATGCGCATCTCAGCCAGATTTTCAGCTTATACTCGGATTATTTTCCACACCAGACTTCTTCTGTCGGACGGATCCAGATAATGACTGCCTAGACAGAAATACTTGAAGGCAGACGCCAGACAAAGCCGGGAAACCCCAAAACCTAATCTGTGACTCAAGTCGAAGGATTTCATTTAGGTACAAACTGTAGGTGCGGAAGCTACAGTTGGCAGAACAAAGCGAAAAAGAAAACCAATAACCTTGATTAAAAAAACAACAACCCACAGCCACCATTAGAGTAACTTCAGAACAATCTACTGTATGAATTCCACTTTTCGGATAGATTTTTCGTCTCTGAAAAAAACTAAAACAAAAAAACGTTTCAGACTGCTCACATGCTGTTAGCAATGGCTGGTTATAATCTACTAGAAGCCAATTATATTTCTGTACTCAGACCTGCTGTTCAGGCTTTTCTATAGAGACAGGAGCCCCGCTGGGGACATGTTTAATCTGACCTGGGCTAATATGAGGTGTGTGTGTGTCCGTCAGAGACCAAATGTTCGTGTGGGGATTGCGTGTCGTTCATCTACCAACATATCCTTTCATGCAAGTGCGATCACATCCAGAGAGAGTTTCCATTGGCGACGCAGAGACTAAAACTACTTCTTTCAGAAAGTTGTTGTACTCTTTTATTCGATATCTCGGGTGCATGCACATAATCATTGTGGTGTTATGATGTCTGTCAGAGTTTTCTCAAACGTCCTTGCTTTGCGTTTGGTTGTTGGTTTTGAGCAAAAAGATTAACAACCTCTTTCCTGATGGTGGTTCTTCATTTTCTTTTCTGTTTTCCTGTGAAAACTTGTATGCATCTTACACACTGCATGTATTTCTGCTTTGCATTTTGAATAGATTGATAGTTTTGTTCGATGAAACATAGGTTGTTTTTCTTACTTAATAACATATATACACAGATCAGGTATAACATTATGACCACCTTCCTAATATAGTGTAGGTCTCCCTTGTGTCTCCAAACCAGTTCAGAGACTCTTCAGAGAACTGACATGGACCTTCTGAGGGTGTCCTGTGGTGTCTAACGTGTTGTTAGCGGGAGTCTTTGGGTCCTATGGGTTGAGGGTAGGGGCTTCTGTGGATCAGGCTTGATCCAGTGCGTCCCACAGATGACAGATGAACTTGATCACTTCGGGATCTAGTGAATTTGGAGGCCAGATCAACACCTTGTGCTGTTTATCTGTTTTTTTTTACTTGTTCCTAAACCGTTTTTGTGTGTGTGCCTGTGTCAGGCTGCATCCTGCTGGGGGTGGCTGCTGCCATCAAGGAGTGTCACTGGTCTAGGTGGGTGGTACATGTCTAAGTAACATCCACATGAATGCCAGGTCCAAAAGTTTCCCAGCAGAACATTGTATTGTCGCAAGATGGTCAATGTTATTTACATCTCCCGTCAGTGGTTTTAATGTTGTGGCTGATGGGTGTACCTGTGTCCCATAGTTTCCCCACAGTTTACTCTTATCCTCAGGTTATATAATTTACAGTCTAGCAATATATTCAATCAATGTAGAAAGACAATCTCTTTTGATAAGACTTTTAACCTTTACACTTCTTGAGGAGGTCAGGCAAGGTCCCATCTGTGGCATCAACGCTGGTTCCCCTCAGTCTGACCCAAACTCTCCGTTCGCCCTCCCTGCCATCAGACTGACTCATGGCTGCCTGTCTGACACCAACCTCTCAGAGGAGGCAGAAGGCTTTGACATTGTATGTGTGAAGTCAGAAGGAACAGGGTGTGAAATAAATTCAGCAATAAAAAAAGAGAGAGCTGGCGCAGCAGGAGATAAGCTGAGAAGAGTGATATAGAAAGACACTTTTTCTGCGGTCCGCGGTTGACCTTGAGATGGTGCTAGTCGTACAGATTAGCACATCACCGCTGTAATGGCTCACCTCGAGTGGCCGACCCTCTTGTTCTTTCTTCAACTTGATCCCTGCTTCACAAAAAGGCCTTTGTTGGTGTTAAACTGCCGGGCTCTGTGTTCTGTACTTGCTGTACCAACAGAGGTCCAGCCTGGCGACAGGAGTGCCTTCAAGTAGAGAATTGTAGTTTACCAACTCCACTTTTAGGAACTGAAGGACACAAAGGTCTGTGTGTCTGTGTGTGAGAAGTACTTATCTGTGGGTAACATTCTTCATGTAAAATCTTATTTATACTTCTAAGTGAATTTCCACATTAAAGTATTTTACTCGAGTCAAAAAACAAATGAAATTTTGGAAGTAGAGGCAACAAGACATAATTTGTTTCCAATGATGTTAAGGATCTTGGCTTGAAAGCGTAATTTAATGACGGCAAACATAAGGATTCTCTTTTTTTAAGCTCTGCTAGATCGATAAAGGAGATATTACATCCATATTAATGAGGAACCCCGTGGTGTTTTCTCAGCTCGGAGAACATCAAGCAGTGTTAGTCGATCTGTGAAAACACAGCCAGACTGCTCTGCGAAGAATCAGACAGACTTTTGCTTTAAAGGGGATGTCAGGATATTTCGGAGAGCCCCGTCCCAACAATGCCGCGATACAGCAGCAGGAGCCCCGGCGTGATAAAAAGTCTGAAGTAGTGGAGCCCCCTCTGGGTCTGTCAGCCTGTGCAGTCAGTGCCATCTCTGGCTTCAGATCTCCTTTGAGCGTGCCGAGCCCTAATTGGGCTGTCACAGTTGTTACAGAAATTTGTCAGGTTGCTGTGAAATGAACTACTTGTCCAAATTCAAGGTGGGTGTTATTTTGTTGTGCATCCACCACAGGAATAGCAGATGCTTGTAAGCAGATAAACTACTTTTACTTATTTCCTGTGGGAATATGTCATTAAAGGGTAAATAGTAACACTTCCTCATGATAGTTCTGCGCTCAGTAATTGCACCTACTGGGAATTGGTCTGAAAGCAACAGTAACCAAGCCGCACCTATTTATACACACACCTAAAGTACGGCTTTATTATTCTTACACATCTTGTTCCATTAATTTAGAGCAGCGGGTAAGAGAGTCTATCCCCTTATCAGCTACTTTTCTGGATCTGACAGTGAGCAGAGCACACACATGAGCAGTGCTAATGTTCTCCATCTGTCACTGCAACTGCTCGGGTTGGTTGTGATGTTGGGAACTATCACACGCAGAAAATGAGGCACGCCTGGTCGGCCACGAGCCCATCGCCGTGCCATGTCAACCCTCATCGCCTCTGCTCTCATGGTGACGGAGCAGATGTCTTTCCCAGGTTGCTCAGAGGGCAGGGTGGCTCCCGCTCGGCGGCGGCTCAATGACCCCAGGCCTCTCCTCAGACAACCGGAGACTTTAGCGCCGTGAGACCGAGCTGGAAGCACAAGCTTTAGCATTATTTTGAAGTATTGGTTCCTCAGTAGACGCCGTCATGCAGTTGTCTGATAATATTTCACCGTTAAGAAAACACAGTCTGGCTGCTGCGTGTGTGCTCATGTGAATCCTTTTGAAACATCCTGGAACTGTTGATGATTAAGCTTTGAATTAGGTCTGTGGCATTTCAGCTGTTTATCCATAACTTCGACTTGTCTGCTCACTTCTTGAGTAGTTCACACATCCACGGTTTGCAGCATGTGACCTTAATACTGACTGCGGTTTGTGGGAGTTGTGTTCTCAGGCAATCAGGCCTGTTATTATAGGACGGTTTAACAGTATCTAACCAGTTTAAAGAGTCTGACGTTTAACATTTATTTAAATTTTACAATAACTGGACAGACTCCTACACTCTCTTTCTGTTAAGTCTGCACCTTGAACAGTGCTTCAGTTAATCTTAACATTTTTAGATTTAAAAATCTTTCTTGTTTTCTGACGTTTGAGAGAGCCTGAGATTTCTGCCTCCCACCCTAGTTGAGTGAATGTGTGGGGCACTTTTTGTTCGTTATCTTCACAGCACTGCAAAGTTCAGCACTAAAATGCCTTTCCATACACGGTGCCCCTGCAATTCAAGAAAAACCACGGACCTCTCTGTGAAAAGGTTTTCTTTGGAAGTACTTTCTAACTGAAGACAGAGCCCCTTTAAGTTCCAGGGGAAGAAATTCAAAACCTGAGCACAAAAAAACCACCAAATCTACCTGCGTGGTGAGAAGAGGAAAGTGAGAAAATGTGTTTTTGGGGTGAACAGACTATTTCAATAAACGCAACTACGTGTTGGAAGAAGAAAATAACCCAGCACCTCGCTGTTGTTATTTCAGAGATTTCTGTTTCTATATCCAGCACGCATGCACGCACGCACGCACAGTCCTCCTCTTTCTTCCTCTTCTTTAGAGATGTTGTTCCACGTTGCATCAGAGGAACAGTGAAGCACTATTCGGTGCGCTCGTCATATTTTATTCATCTTAGGAGAGGCTGCAGCACAGAGGCGCACGGCTTCCTGCCAGCCCAGCGCGGGCAGGCTGCTGTCTGAGACCCTGAATCCCCAGATACTTTGCACATTTCTACTTCTGCATATACACACACATACGTAGGCACATCTAATTGCACAATACGGGGTTTTCCTGTGTACACATATTCAGTGCATGTAACCTTTTCATTGTGAGAAACCTCTTCTAGTTTATGTGGCAACTGATTTGTTCAACAATGCTTGGCCTGCTAGTTGAGAATGGTTGAGTTTAAGCAAACAGATAAAGTCTTAAACAACTACAGTTCTTAATATTGTAGAAACAAAAATCGGTTAAAATAATGGTTATGATAGGCTAATTAAAGAAAACACATTAGAAAATAATACATAAATAAAACAAAGGATACATTAAAATTCTTCTTAATAGATTCAAGCATGCCTAAAGGCACATGTAACAAACATACATTAATCTGCATTACAAACTTGCTCCAAAAGAAAAAGAAAAAGGCCCAGAGCAAATCCATCATCATGTTTGAGTGTTTTTGAGACACTGGCCTGAACATACATTAAGCTTCTCCAGCTTTCATCCAGACTTAATGCACTTGTGAGTTTCCGTTGAAGTTGCAAGTAGAGCAGCTCAGATTTAAACATGTTGATTTATTGTCTGGTAAAACATGCTTAGTCATGGTATTGTTATTTCATATAGAGTTGATGGGACTTACGGCTCTTTGAAAGGAGCCGGATCTTGTGGATCTGTTCCTTTCAAAGAGCCGTTCAGAAGAATGGCTCATTTTGAGATGTATTTATTTTTAAGAAGCCTGCACGGGGGGTCATTCATTTTAGCTGTGATTAATGAAACAGATCAGAATCAATCAACTTACTCTGAAAATACTGATCCAAGATAGATTTATATATTCCATAGAAAATTTGGTGAAGACGTGACAAAAGTCGTTTTGTCTTTTTGTGTCACCAGCCACTCACTTCAAATGAAGTGTGTGAAGCAAAAGCAAAAAACAAAACAAAAAAAAAATGCCATTGTTGGTTTTAAAGAGCCAGTCAATAGATTCGGTTCGTTCGCAAACGTCACAGCTCTAGGGACAACACTGGGGACACAATGACATCAATATCTCATCAACAACAACAACATTTGAGTTAAAATAGGACATATGAGCAACAGGGCCTCCAACAATGTTCATATTTAATTGGAAGGGATATGTTGACAGCATGCCTCTGGTGCCGCTCGACCTTTACAGGCAGATTTGCGTGATGCTGATGAGGCTCATGGTTCGCTACACATTTTGCAAGGCATGCTTCCAGTGCGCCCTGCTACACGAGCACGTCCACGCTCCATGCTCCTCAGATGAATGCATCCAGACCACTGCCCCCGTCTCGCTGCCCTGCGTGATTGTGCACACTGAACAGCTCATCAAAAACGGCTAAATAGCTCGTACGCGGCAACGCTCGGCGACAGATGACCGTTCTCATGCTACCCTTTCATTCGCTCTTTCATAAAGAAAAATAAATTCAGGCATCACCGGCTTGCAGTAATGCAATTCAGATGCTGTTCCGTGATAAAGTTCTTTCTGTTGCAGTGACTTTGCTGAGAGCTGATTCATTGCTTCGGTTAGTAATAATTTCCCGGAAATACACCAGCAACATAGGTGTCAAGTACTTGATATTCTGCTGTGGGTTGTACGTGTAGGTGGTGAAAGCAATATGATGGTGTACTAATAGCAACGCAGTAGGGGAAAAAATAACAGTCATGTCATAAAATTTTGGCTAAATTATACTCAGTCTGTGTAAATGTTAAAATACAGAGTTCAAAGCATCTGTTACTGTCTTTACAATCTTTAAAGAACTCGGCTCAGTTTTTGTTTTTAAGTTAAATGGTCCATTACCTCGTTTACAGTATCTTACTAGGGCTTAAACCCCAATGAACACTTCAAACTCAAATGGACTCCAGCATAGCCATTTGTACTTAAATAGGTTTTGAGTTTTTATTTATTTTCCTACCTTTCATTTTGTGTTCGTTTTTATTTTTTCCACATTTAATTTCAACCATAACAATACAATAAGACAGGATAAGATGCACCTATAGTAATCCCCTGTCAGAGAGCTTCAGGGTGACGCAGGGGCATTAGAGTAAGAAGTAGAAACAGTAATCTGCATATATAGATGAGCTCAGAAAATACCAGGAATGCTGTTATTGTACACAGTAAATATGACAATATGCAATCTGTACAATAAATATGAAAGTACACAATTTGTCATCGAATGTATGATAATACAATGTGCGCAGTACATTTTCTCCCAATTACTGTATTTTTAACCTAAAGAAGGATTCTGCAGGCATAAGGCCTCCTTTTCACACATAATGTGATGTTTTGAGGAGAAAAATACAAAATACTGTTTTACTTAATACCTATTGTTAGCTGGGCACCATGCAGAGACAGCAGCTTGTAGTCTCAGGACCTTGTGTTGGCTGAAGTGATCCCAGCATGAGGTTCTGTGGACGGGATAAACCTTAATACTCCACACAGCATCTTTAGTAACCTCTCTAATCCTCTTTTTTTTTCTTTCTTTTTTTCTCTCCCAGCTCAGAATCGTGTAGACCTTTATATCTCTGAAATGTATACAATGAAATGCAGGATCTTAATTGGAGAGTTGGAAACCGCAATGTTAATCGATAAAGGTACAATCAATAAAAGAACAATCTCTTTTTTTCCGACAAAAATGGTTTCAGGTGTACAGGATCCGTCTCGGAGACCACGCTGTGGTTTCTCACAGGAAGCAGAGACAAAGAGAGAATAAAGGAAATGAAATCTTGTCAATACTTGTCACTTCAAACACAAGCGTGTGCTCCAGTGCTTCTGAAGCACAACTTAAATTACAATTCCCTTAGTGAATAAATTCCTCGTCCCATCGTTTATTCCTTAAAAGATAAATTTAATACAATATGCTCTTTGTTTTTTTCTCACTGCGGGACGTGAGAGTGAAGAGCAGCCGAACAACAGACCTGGGGGACTCAGCCTCTTGCTTGCTTAATGACACTTGAGCAGGGTGGGCAGTCCTTGACACAGGAGCTTGAATACGTGTCCTACAGTGGAGGGTCTGTCTGCCCTCTCGATGCACCGACAAGCACTCTGCTGTTTTTCCGCTCTTACTCTGCCCAACGGCCTCGACCGAGCCTTGATCCACATAAGGACAGTCGTGTCAACATCTTCCTCTGAGAATAACCATGCTACTCTCATCACTGCTAAATAAAGATGCTTCCTTTAGGCATTTGCGGTTGGACTAGGGATTTTGCCACTGGCCAGAAACTTGTTAACTTGTTAAAAATATTTGTGCACCAGGGTTTAGAGGAATAATTTAACATTTCGTGTAACACTCTTTTACTCCTGTGAAAGAGTAGTAATGGAAAGACGGATGCCACTCTCATTTCTGTGGATTACATCTGTCTTTATTGAATTTGTGGCTACCCGGAGGCAATGACATGTAAACAGAACTGATGTTAGCTTTTAGCTAACAGCTGCACCCACCAGACATGCAGCAACATGAGCAAGCATTTACAGTTAATGAAATCCAATATATAGTCTTCTTAGCTTGGTTTTGGTCCCCACCAATGGGGCATCATTGCTTCCCCTATGTCCTGAAACTAATTGCTGGAAAAAAAAAA
>JASGAT010396050.1:0-14316 GCA_030220025.1 Chelon auratus
AAAAAAAAAAACAATTCATCTCTCATGTCAGTTGTTCATTATTTCTTTATATTGATTTCTATATATTATACATTTGAAATGAATTTCAGTCAGCTTCCTGAATTGTAATGGAAACACTCCTGCATCAGTGAATGAGTGTATTCTGAAATATGATCATGATGGATGCCCACTAAGCAAGCGGACCCAAAACTAGCCCCACCCCTCTGCCAGACTAACCTATGGACTAAAATAAGTCCCACATGTGCACCTTTGGCAGGAGCATGACCCTATTAACCCCAAACAAGGCCTGTGCTTGGTCTTGCTAATGACACCCCTTCACCTCTACTCAAACCTCTTCTAGTTCATAATGGCTGACCGACAGTCATGCTCAGCACACACAAACAACCGTACCTCATTACTGGGCATGGACACACAAACACACACTGGACCTGTGGAGGTTGGATGTGTGTTGATAAGGAGGAGGTCAAACAACAGATGGCATCCAGAGGATTAGTGCAACTCTGTCACAGTCAACTTCTAGTCAAACACAGCAAAGACACACACAAAGTAGCACACTGTTAAGTTAATGTTGCACCAAGGAATAAGTAATCACGATTCCTGAATGATACTCAAGTTTCATAAAAATGACACACGTAATTTAACTTACTAAATCGTAGAATCATAGGAATTCCCTACCTAGTGGGGGTTTGTTTGCTATATGAATTGCAGGTAAATCTTAGACTGATCATTCTGAGTTCTTTTGCTTCTTTAGGCCATATAGTTTCAACCGATCAAAGGGTGACCGCTTGTTGGTTACACTATTAAATGGTGTCTGCACCTTGCGTCTGCTGTCAGTTACATCCAACAAAAGTATACAAGTCAGCAGTTGATATCGCAACTGAACTCTTTATGAAGCAGTTGCTAAGCAAATGGTGGGAAACAACTGGTCCCATTGCAATGTCAATGAAAAGAACTCATGAAACAGGAATACAGTGAGGTTAGGGACAGCAATAATGGCAGATGTAAGGGTAACTGTTTTGATTTTTTGGGACACAACTACCATATCTCAATCTGAACCCACTGTGCACACTAGAGATGCAGATTAATACTAGGTGGGAAATGTCACAAGGCTAAAATCTTATCTAGGTATATGCTGGATAAGAGATTTACTGTAATGCCACTTGATGAGTTGTCCAGCCTGGTCACCACTTAGACAGCCAGCCAGTGTCGGCCCACAGACAGACCAGCTGATAAATGATGAAGACAAATGAGTTCCGTTTATCCAGTAGACAATTGGAAAAAAAGGCTAATTTGACAGATGTTGTTATAAATCTCTTCATCTCAGGATAATGCAACTATATTGGATTGTGACAAAATTTGAGCAGTCCACTTTGGCACTGATATGGCAGCTACAATAAAAACACAACTTTCCTGACTATGAAACTGACACTTCCAAGCAACAGCACAACTCAAAAGCTCCTTACAACACAAGTGATGCTGAACAAGAGCGTGTGTAGGCATTAATGTTCCTTCTTTGTTGTGCAACAACTTATGAGGCCAAGCACGCTCACGCTCCGGCAGCCCTGCCAAATCCTCCAAGAGCTCCATGGATGCTTCGCAGCTGTCAGGCAGTTATCATCACAGTCGCTTCCACAGAGACTGTTGAAACTCGATGTCAGCCAACGCTGTGGTTCTGTCCCTTCTGGGGTAAATTTCCAATTCCGAACAGACAGACATCTCAGGATTAATCTACATGTGCCACCATGTGCTTGGGTGAAACTCCCTCCCTAAATCTAGACCTTTCTCAGGCAGCTGGCAAAACAAGGATTCTCTCTGTCTCACACACCTCGTTATCAGTTTCCCTCCATTATAACCTGCTGGCACCCACAGGTGTCGACTAACCAAAATCCAATTGCATCAGGCAGGGAGGCAGTGAGGTGAGAGCAAATGACTTGTGTGTGACTGTGTGTAGTATAGACGTGTGTGTCTCTCAGCAACTGGCCATTGCAGGTCTATTGTGTTTGACCCATCCACTCTCCCTGCTGTCGTCCCACATCATTAATCAGGACAGAAAGACGATAGATAGTCTCTCTGCTAATAATATGCACCACTGGCTCCTGAGCTAATGCAAATGAACCTTCTTACACACTCCCAAAACACACACACGCACACACCGAGAACATAGAATACCATTATGATTTAGACATGCGCGTAACATATTTTAATATACTAAAATTTTGAATTTATTTTCCGCTTTCTTTACAACTCCTCCTTCATTGTATGTTCATTCGTTTGTAATTGCCAACCTATTCATCTTGAAAATAAACAGTTGTTTAAGTAGCAGTGGTCCTGGAACTAGAATGAAACATTTTCTTAGCGTCAAACATTCCCTTGAAGAGACCAAACCCAGCACTGTGTTAATCTGTCACCAACTACTTTCCTATGGCAACCGTTCATAAAAGACGGAGTGTATGGTTTCATTACTCTATAGATTCACTGTTAAGAAAGGTCAGGTAATCAAATGGGACACTTTGCTGGAGAGAACTTAATGCTGCTGAGTAAAACCCTGGATGGCAATGAGTCTTCACAGCACCAGGGTGTTTCTTTTAAGTGTTTTGGTATTTGGGGTTGTTCTCACTCCTGCCAGAGTTAGATGAAAAAATCATATAGTAAATATAAAGCTGGAGCAAGCCACTGTTTGGTTTCGCTTTGAACAGTCCAAAGGTAACAAATCCAATCCATTAGTCGGCTGGAAGTCAGCCCGACTTCCCACACCCACTAAATTTATGTGGCGGAAAAGTTGTTCGCTCCGGTGGGAACTGTTGGGCCGATCAAACCATTTGGGCGGCCTTTTTGAGGTGATGTACAGAAAAGTAACAACAGCGCTGTCATTCATGTCATCTGAGCACCATGGAGGTGAATTTGTTTACAAACGGCTCTGATTGATTGTAGGTCTATCCAATTGCGTGCAACTCTGTATCAGNAAAAAAAAAAAAAAAACGACCCATAATGAAATCCAAGAGCTGTGTTACAGGACTTACATGAACTGGCTATGGGAAGCTAATGCACGAGCACCGCTAAATCTCAAAGCTTCGTGTAATGCCTTAAAACAACAACAAGTTGTGAGACAGTCGCTTGTCCAGGACACATATGGTCCAGGAGCAATTTTGTTGTCACTGAGGCTGGCAGGCAGCATTTAGTGAAATGAAAGTAGTTTTTTTCTTTATCACACAGCTATGAAAATAATATCAAACTTCTTTGAAAAAGCCCATATTTGTAGTGTAGTGAGCTTAGCGTGAATGGTTGTCTGTCTTTCTGTGTTAGCCCAGTGATAGACTGGCGACCTGTCCAGGGTCCACCCCGCCTTTCGCCCAGTGACAGCTGGGATAGGCTCCAGCCCCCCCCCCCCGTGACCCGGGACCACTGGACAAGCAGAAAATGAACGAATGAATGTATTTCCCAGATTTGAACACTTGAGGTCTATGGTACGCAGAAAAAGGCTACTATAGTTTGGCTACATAGATATACCCAAACTATAGTAGCCTATAATAGCCAATAATATTTTTACTGGGACCAATTTAGTGATACTTTTGGCCCTTTCAAGGGATTTGTTGACATAAAATTATAAAATACTAACTGCTACAGGTCTAACTTTTGGTACTTCCATTAAAATATTTATACAGACTGAATGACAAATGGACGAATGGATCTAACTTACTCCAAGCACAGTTTCACACCTAAAGATCCGCTAATGTTTCAAATAAATGAACTCCCACATATTCAAAAAGTTTGATCAGAAACGTCAGCACCGAGGCATCTTCTGCCACACCATCAGCCACAGTGACGGCCACAACAGCATACTAATAATCACATCCACACCACATGCGGGCAGTGGCAAAAGTACACAAATAAGAGACAAGGAAACACACACACTCGCTCACATCAAACATTGTCCTTGTGCTCAAGATTCATTATTCAGGGGACTCGGAGCGCAGCTTGTCTGAGTTAGACAATCTGCAATTCAAAACAGGCCAGAGGTGGAACTGGAACTCAGCGAACAGCCTCCACAGCCTGTCTGTCTAACGTACCTCCGACTGCACCTTCATGCAACCGCACACACACCAAGACGTGATGGGCTTACCTAAAGGTAGAGAGAGAAAGAGAGAAAGAAATGACAACACTGGCAAAACACAAGTGAGACAGACTGAAACAAACTGTAAACTTTAAATGAGCATATGTGCATTAAGGTGTGTTCTAAATAAAAGTGCAGGGGGATTTTTTTTTTCCCACCAAACTTGATAATAAAAGGTCAAGTTGTCAGGATAAGCACAAAGCCTTCTTAACAACACACATGTGCTTGCTGTGACCCCCCACCACATCTTGCATAGCAGTAAAACTGGAACATGAGATTTAGGCTGAACACCAGCTGACAGAAACCGAGGCACGCTTTCTGGCTCAGGTGTCAAGCTATTAAATATTACAGGTCTAAGCTTTACTGAGGTCGTTGTTCGTATGCCGGTAAGCGCAGGCAGGCACGTGCGGCGGCGTGCACAAACACACAGAGGAGCATGCGGGCTAACACCTGCTTCAGGCATCCCTTGAGTTAAACACAATGAGTGTCCAGCATGTAGCACCTGCTGTTACGCACACACGCCGGCTCATATCTGTCACCTCAAACGCGTCTCTTACACACACTCATGCACTCCACCTGGGTGTGGAATCAAATATCAGTTTACAAAGCACAGGAGGAGAGTGAGGCCCCACACTCACATGCATTATGTCAAGAATCGAATCCTGGACCCGCTGTCATGACAAGATATTTACTCTCATGTGTCAATCAGAGATGAGAACCTCAAGCTGACTGGCTGGAAATGGGATCAGGAAAGAGCTGTGGCTTCATTACCCACAGCCGTGACAGATGTGGATCAAACGCCAGCCTCATAAAGGCCTGAGAAGACGAAAATGGCCTTAAAACACATTAGAAGATAAGCAAACAAACAAAGCCAAGAGTCTCATAAGCCAACCAGATGGACGTTTTAAAAAGCACCATAAAAAATACACAGGCCTGAAACTCAGGCAGTGTGAGCTCGGCGTTCCCACATGACAGGAGACAGGACTTTCCATACACTGCGGGTTATCCAATCTATCTCCCCCCTGTTTCATCACCAGAGCTGCTGGCAAACAATTTACATTTTACTCTCAAACTGCTCGCACGGTGTCCATTATATCTCAATTACTTTGTGCTCGGCGAGGACATTAAAGCGGCAGTGATGAGGAGCACCAAGTTTGGCTTAAACAGATAAATAAATAAACACATAGATAAATAAAGGGCGGACGGGGAATGGTCTCGTCGGAATCAAACGAGAAACAAATTACACCCCAAGACCACTCATAAATATTGGAGCCTTTGATCCAAACACCAAATGAGGGATTCGGTCTGTGGGGGAGATGATGAGTGTGTCAGAGTGTGTAAAGTAGACTGTGTACGCCACAGGCAAAGCAGCTTTACAGAAGGGGTTGAATTGAGGCAAAGCTAAGCTCACTGTTAAAGAATGCAGAGATACACAGTGCAAATCACTAGTCTCCCTGACTAAGCAAGTCCAGTCAGCTTTACTGACCTAAACTGCTGACTCTCTGTGAACAAATGTGGACTGATCATACACCACAGGAGATAGAGGTATACTAGCTTCATTGCTGGGGTTTGTGCATGTGCGTTCTTGTCTAAAAGATCATGTCCGAAGAACTTGAAAACATTTCTGTAGATTTTAGGTTTTTAAAAGGGATCCGCACCAGCGAGGTTTAATAACGTATGGTCCGTAGCAGCTCATACAATAATGCTGCAAATATCTAGACTAATTACAGTTAACTGAAATATGTGAAAATTACTGATATAACTGCCATACTTAGAAACTGGAACTTTCAGTGCACAGGAGATTGGGCTCAGCGACAATTGTCCATTGTATCAGAATGGAAGCCAACACAAAAGGAATAGTCAGAGTTTCTTGCTAAATGGATTACCGCACATAATGTTGCTCTCTTGCCCTTCTGGATCATGACAGAGAGAGGAATGACAAGAAAATATCCCATCGTTACAACTGGGCAGTGTACATGTATTGTTCCCATAGCTGCAGGACGGAGCAGCAGACTAGTGGACCACGTAGGAGGTGCCTTGAGCAAACACCTAAAGACTCCAAACTACACCCAAGGTATCATTCATAGCTACCCACTGCTCCAAGTTTTCTCACTACTCTTTATTTGAACAAATAGACAGGCAAAATGCAGACAACGATTTTCTTGTATGTGCTTAAATAACATTTTGTCTGTTTGATATTTGTAGTGATTTCTTTCACAAATAAACAGTCATTGATTAGAAATTACAATTAGAGGCTGAAGTAAACAATTTTTTGGCAGCTCTGAAGCCTGAACAAAACTTGAATGTGGCACCAGTCTACAAAATGACTGCAGCTGGTAAGCATATCCTCAAAAAGGAGACATGGGCAGCTTTCAGCAGCTTCACAGCTAACTACCTGCATAATTTAAATACAAACATAAACACACGTGAAAAATGAATGCAGTACAAAACAAAGGGGAAACAACATTGGACACGATTTTACCTCACACGCTTGAAAAAGCTTGCATGGCTAGAATAAGACACACACAAACAAGGCTACATCAATCTGTGCTCAGTTCACTGATATTTCATTTTGTAACTTCTATCTGTGAATCCAATGAGAAACCACTGATACAAGTTAACAAAGTAGCATTGATATTTACCAGGGAAACGCATATAATTCTGGGCTCTTACCATTTGTTTTTCTGTTAAATACACTTCTTTTTCTTTCTTTCTTTTTTTGTTTTACAAACTGCATCACAGGACATGTTATGTAAATTGTTTTCCTACCACAGATATCACCCATATCTGTGGAAATTTTGTTAAGCAATGCCATAGATGTTGCAAATATGCATGTAAATGCATGTATAAATATGCCACAGAATTCGCACATGGACAAACTCTTGCCGTTACTCCACTGTGCCACATATTCTGTTTTCATCGGTTTGCTACTTTTTGGTTCACTTATAGGCTTGTGGCAATTTTTCCTTTCTTTTCCTGTTCTACTGTTTCTCTGTGGAGCATCAATAAAGGTGCATCTCACCTCATCCCTCTAAGGTGTCATATATTACTTTATAGAAGTGTAAATCTTTGCACCAAATGGATGTAAAAATGAATGCAGATTTTGTATTACAATAGACAATGCCATTTAAGTTGGAGCATCAGTTCGACCTGCGGGTCAAAATATCTCTGTGGAAATGTGACTATTTGTGTACATGTTGTGTGTGGCTTGTGGAAGCTATCAGGAAAAGTCACAGTCGTCGCGCCCGTCTGTCTGCGCTCTGGTTGGTCCGAGATGAGCCCTGCGGTGTGGGAAAACCCCAGGGCAGAGGATTAGATGGGAGAAAGGGGGATTTGCTGGTTAAAAGCTGACCTCTGACATGCATACAACGGCCTTTTGATTCACCAGATCGCTTCATTCGGTTTTCCGCCTCTGGACTTGGCAGTCAGGCTGTCACTTAGCTGATATCACATTCAGTGTCATGTCTGAACAGGATAACAGGGGCTTATATGAGGGTTTGTTATGTGACAGGAGGCTAGAGGGACAGTTGTCAGTCTAGGAAGCTGCAGAGTCCACACATTACACTGGACCCTGTTCATGTGTCTCCTCATAAAGTCAAATGTGAGTCCGCAGGCTCTTATTTTGATTGTATTTTCATGTGTATATTTCTTGACCCTTACCTAATAGGCCATTCATGTTTCCAGTGTCGGATATCCTAATCACAGTCAAAGCTAAAATGAGCTCTTTCAACATCACATTCAAGAATTGTTACAGGCCGTCTGCTAGCCACAACTACAAGAGTATCGAGTTGAGAAATAAATCACAGAGGGAGTTTGCAGAGAACGGCCAGCTTGCTGGTGAGTTACTGTGCTCTCTGGTTTCACAAGATTTTCAAATGTTACAAATAGAAGGCATATCTCCACCATTCAAGCACTCTCGGGGCCACACCACTCAGTGAAAAAATGAATAATTTCTTAACATATACAAACTCGACAAAAGTCTGTGTTTTATTCGTTTGATGAATGGGTCTGTTTTATATTTCACAGTGGGGAGTTGATCAAATGTCGGCAGCAAAAATGCAAACTATTTCGAATCAAGGAAAGCACTAGATTTTCCCATTGATTAGAATGAGGACACAAATAAATGAACCTGTAAAGAAAATAAATGAGTGCTCTGTTTGAAACTGTCTGGACTGTTACCTTGATGTTATAGATTCATCTAAGTTACTATCGGCCCCATTTTATTTATCCATTTATTTATTTTTATGAAAGGGGCTGAAGTAACCAAATGATGCTCTTGTCTGCACCACAAAATAATAATAATCAAATTTTAATTTTCTTTTGGCTCAGAAAATGACCAGCACCAACCTCTCTGTTCCTTAGTTTTATTTTTCTTTCTATGCATGCTCACTCTGTCTAATCTTATACTAATAATGCAGTACTTCTGTGGCTTGTTGTCAGGGCAGCGGCAAACTTAGAGCACACTCATCACCTTGGCAACTGGTCAACCTGCACAAATAATCTCAGCCAGATGAATGACAATGAACGATAGAGAACAGAGAGAGCATTAGTCTAACATTCCAACATGCTGCTGAAGAAGCAGCAACATTATTCTGCGAAATAAGGGCGAGGATGGTTTCGGCTCAGTCACAGCGGTAACGTTTGTCAGGTGTCTGCTCTACTGACTCCCATTTCTATCCATCTTAATCCATGACGCAGTGTCTGTGCCTGTAGATTGTGCCCACGCTGTGTCTTTGCAACACACAGCCTTAAGCACCCGCCAAGCTGCTTGACGTCTTCGTGCCTGAACTGGCTGCAACTGAGATGTGATGGGTTTAAATTAAACCCGAGAAGTTCGTCATATATCATGAATCTATCAGAATTTGTCTCTTCCGGGTTGCCTGTCTCTTAACTCCCTTACTGCAGAGAAGGACAAATTACTTTGCCCAGGACGCTTTCTGGATGCTGTTCGTTGTCTGGTATTAACCAATCACTTCTAAGCAGTTTGACTGCATGCAGGTAAACATTCCGTGTGGAGAGCAAAATGACAGGAAAGTTAACACTTTGCATTTGTCAAGTTTCACAAAGCCACTATAGTGGTTATAAACTGTTAACTGAGAGGAAACTATCACTTTGCCTCTCAACTCCAACTACAAGTTCAAGTTGCTACTCGCACCGTGGACAATGTCTTTGACCAAATATCAAAGCCCTAAATATCGAAGCCCTAAAACTCAGCGGTGCACTGTAGAGGGACAAGCCATGTCACAGCAGCAGAATGGAGAGGATGCGCTAGAACAAGTTTAATCCACAACACCTCAGTTTATAATTTACAGGATTTAAAGCATCTGCTGTTAATATCTTGGTATTAGATACAATAGCTTCAGAGATCCATTTTCCAGTAGAGCAGAGCAGAGCAGCACACAAGGGATCACCATCACATTAGACGCATTACGTTGGTCTATATAACTTGCTTCAGCAGTGCATCATAACTCATAACAAGAAACTGCAGATTGAATTCACATCTGTCCTCTTTGTTTCAAATTCTAATATGTCAGCAACTTTTAAATGACTAACATAGCAATGACACTCCTTGATGGCAGCAGCCATCCCCAGCAGGATGCAGCCTGACACAGGCACACACACAAAAACGGTTCATAATCCTACTACCACTCATGGTTTCCGGACTATAAACTACTTAATGTTGATAGTGATAGTGTCCCAAAGTCACTGTGGATACCTGGTAACAGAATGTTGTTAGTGGGGGCCTTTGGGTCCTGTGGATTGAGGGGAGGGTCCTCTGTGGATCATCCCACAGATACTTGATCAGTTTGGGATCTAGTGAATTTGGAGGCCGGGTCAACACCTTCTGCTGTTTTTCATGTTTTTTGGGTTGTTCCTGAAGCGTTTTTGTGTGTGTGTGTGTGTGTCAGGCTGCATCCTGCTGGGGATGGCTGCTGCCATCAAGGAGTGTCATTGCTATGGGATGGGGGTGCCTGGTCTGGTCTAGGTGGGTGGTACATGTCTAAGTAACATCCACATGAATGCCAGGTCCAAAAGGTTCCCAGCAGAACATTGAATTGTCACAAGAAGATCAATGTTATTCACTTCACCTGTCAGTGGTCATAATGTTGTGGCCGACTGGTGTATATACCTCAAGACAGAGGGGACTTTTGACACGTACTTTATATTGCTCCCCTCTGGATGAATGCCCTTATCTTGCTCAGCTTGTTCACCTGGTGAGTTCATATTTTATAATATATTTTGTTATAAAGAACACATCAACAACACAAATAGTTACCACAGCCAACAAAATTCAGAGTTGTACATTTGTTTTCTCCCCCAGTCAGTGTGCCTGTGCAGCCCTAAAGTCTCAGTGAAGCTTCAGGCCTTCATCAAGGGAAACTGTCCATGTCTGTGAGCTTTTTTCTTCCCTGCTTCCTGCCCTGTAATTTCTCTAGGCACCCAGACCAGTTGATAGAGAACTGTACAGATTGGCAGTCAGAGCCACGCTACTCCATTTCTATTTTATCCATGAAATATAGGTCTATCACTTAATAGAGTCTCTGCTATTAATACTCTGTCACACACACACACACACATAAACACACAGAACGACAACAAAAAAGTCTAATACACGACAAAGTGTGCAGAAACAAAGCAGAGCAGCATCACAGCTGATCCAGCCTATTAGAGTCAGCCTTGATTCACGCAGGACTGTGAGCTGACGACACCTCGCCCACTCTTCCCGACGACGACAAATTAAACACAGACAGAGAAAGACATGTTGAGGGAAGAGGAAAAAAAGATGGAGAAAGACAGATGGCTGAGGAATACAGAAAGATAATAAAAGATCCCAGCTGTGGCAGCATGAGACAATCCAGTCAGTACTTTAATTGAGTCAAAATGATGAGCTCATGCGAGACAAACAAGACTCATTTTACAGTTCTTTGTTTCAGATGACACACTTGGTCATTTCCAAATGAGGCATCTAAAAGGCTTATCAATACAACAAATAAGCCGTGTGTTTTCTTCTCAGTGCTGTTTGATGGAGTGGCTGTCTGGGTCCTTTCTTCAAAATTAGACAGTCAATTCTCTCAGGTCAATATGCTAATTAAGCCAGCCTATAATCAGTAGGGCGGCTCAATCAATAAACCAATCAAATATTTTAACACTGCAAAGTCATCAAGCTCCTTTTTCGCACTTTAGAGAAATTAAGCTTTAGGTTCCACTGGGATTTTGGGTCTGTAATAAAAACAGGACAAGTCGTTAAAGTAATAGGAAAGTTGGAGGGAAGCTGTCAACGTCCACCTAACGTACGAATTTAACATAATACACAGTGATGACCTCTACCCAGTGTCATACAGCACTGAAGGTCTGGGTATTTGACTGTTATTATGGAAAAACTGGTAATTAATTAGGATACAAGGATGACAATTTGGATTAAACCACTAGTACAATGCTGACCTCTCTTGGCTGCTGCAAACATAAAACTAGGCACTCTGCTTTTCCAAAATCCCTACCGAGAGCGTCTTCAAAGCACATGAAATTCACCTAGGACTGTGTGTTCAAACTGTGCTGCAGCTCTGATCAAGGATTTTTTTTCTCCTACTCTCACCCTGGATAGGAACAGGTGGCTGGACAGCGAGAAAGGGGAGGGATAAAAACAAGAGGAGGAGAAAATCAAAGAGGTCTTTGAAGTGGTGCACTGCATAAACCTCGCTGCACTGACCTGGCAGTCTCTAAACTAGATAGATGAGGAGATGCACGGAGGGAAGGATGCTGGGAGGCAGAGAGAGAGGGTCTGAACGGACGGAGGGTTAGTGAGCCGAGGGGAAGCAGTGATGAGAATGAATGAGCAGAGATTTATGAGAGGGAACCACTGGAAACAACTGAAAAGCGGAAATTAAAGCAAGTCATCAAAAGTGGCATTTTATTTTAAATTGCAAGAAAATGACATAACAGTCAAACAGTTTCTGAATTTCATTCACTCCATCTTCTATTATTCCGTCAGTTCCAGCTATTCATCCATCCTCAGAATGGATTCATTGGTCAACTGATAGCTTGAAGGCAAGAGAATACTTTGCTAACAATCCATCAACATTTTAACCCATAGAGCAAAAATGCAAAGTTTAGCTGGATACATGCTGTTAAATGAAATATGTTTGCTGTTTCTCTTTTTTCAGTTTTTAGTCATGCAGCTAAATGTAAAAAGGGACAGATAGGGATAATATCAGTTTGAAAGTCTGATTAGTCTACTACATGGAAATGCTGTGCATATATTCATGGACTCCAGAGGATTAATCACAATGACTATGGTGGTTCCTATTTTCCTTAAACTGGGAAGGGAATGGAATTTGGTATTTTAGCTCCCTTAACATTGATTAGATTGAGTTTAATATTATCTATTTATACAGCATCAACAAAGATACTAACTGTCTCAAGAGGCTTGCATTACCTTAAGATCAAAATCTCCAGTACAAGCACCAAGGATACAACTCCCATTTAACTGACACTTTGAGGAGAACCCAGCCCTTAAGTGTGAACTGACCAAAATGCAAAGAGATATATCTCTTTGCATTTTGGGCAGTATGTCAGACATGATGTCAGAGTCTGGGAGAACATTTGTAATAAATAGAGAACTATAGTTGCCTCAATCTTCCTCAATTCTGTCACTACAGGTCAAATGTATTGGTCATACAGATTCTGAGGAAATCAGACTTTTGACTGTGTCAGTCATTGCATATATAGACAGCAGTATTGGATAAAAAGCTGGAATGGTGCTAAAATGGAGTAATTAACATAAATGAACATATCATCTCTAAATCATAGCTTAAATAAATTTCTCTGTTCACACCAGAGGCAAAGGAGAAAATGCTGCTTGCATTTCTAGAGAGCAGTGATATCAACTAGCTGTGTCAAAAGCTGCACAATCAGCCAGCCAAAGTTCACACAAACCCCAGTTCCCCAACAGGGGGAACGGTCAGGATGACATGAATTAACTCTCTAACCAGGGTGGGCGGGTTGGAATTGCAGGGCTGTGCATAGTAAAGGCTAACTTGCTGTGCATCTGACAGCACTGAGCATGCCTCCCTTTATTCTCAGTGACAGTTCAAAGGCAGCTTAGCACGCTAAGCCTTCATTAAGGCATGGATCAGCACCAGGGTAAAAATCGGGGTGAATTAGCATCGCTGTTGCACAAGTCAGGGGGAATTACAGATGTCTGCTTAGGTGAGAAGGGTAAAAACAAGTAATAAGGCATTCAAGGCTACAAGCACGTTGAACTCCGTTAGGGCAACGACAGAGAATGCCACAGTTGTGCAAAACAGTTGATTGTCTAAACTGAAATGGAGATCATTTTATCCTCTTGTCAGTTATTGTACAGTATGGGACCTTCATTTACTCCTGTCTGCAGTGTTCTTTTTCCACCTCTGGCAGTGATTTGTCAGTTAACACTCATTCACTCATCTCATTTCTGGGTAAACTGATGCAGTGCCTGTGTCAGACTGCATTCCCAACAGGACACAGGCACAAACACACAATGCTGTAGTATCTATCAGTCAAAAGACTGATAGATACAGAAGCAGTTCTGGATCTAGACAGTATCATATAGACATACGGGACAGACTGAAGTCATAGTCACTCATAAAGATCAAATGACTGTGTGTGTGTGTGTGGGTGTGTGTGTGTGTGTGTGTGTGTGTGTGTGTGTGTGTATTGTGGCATTTTCTGTGTTGACCTAAAAGGACTTTTCTGATGCCTATCAGTCTTAATCCAAACACATGAGCACCTGTTACTGATGACCTTGATAAAAGTGGCAGAGAAAACACTAAAGATGTGGATCAGAGTAAAGCTGCTGGCTTTGTGGAAGCAGAAGCCACCAGGAAACAGACTCATACAGCTGTCCCATACAATAAATCAGTCTATATTAGAAAATATGCCACAATAGAGGGCGGCACAGTGGTGCGGTGGTGGGCACTAATGCGTCACAGCAAGAAGGTTCTGGATTTGATTCCATCTGGGGCCTTTCTGTGTGGAGTTCTCCCTCTGTCTGCGTGGGTTCTCTCCGGGTACATCAGCTTCCTCCCACTGTCCAAAGACATGCTCTTTAGGTTCACTGGTGATTGGCTGCAGGTGTGCATGTGAGTGTGATTGGTTGTCTGTCTCTCTGTGTTAGCCCTATGATGGACTGGGTGTACCCCCCGCCTCTTGCCCGATGACAGCTGGGA
>JASGAT010396056.1:8393-22818 GCA_030220025.1 Chelon auratus
GAAATACACTGTAATTGAAAAGTTGCACTCAGTGCATTAGTTTGATTGGTTGATTTACAAAGCACAAAACCATCTAGCATCTTTGTATTGTACTGAGTGTTTAAATGTTTCTAGTCAGGCTTTGATTGAATGTGCTCTAATGATAATTATAACCTTTCACACTGAACTACTGTATGTTCTCTAGGTTTAGTGCCTCTATATTTACATAGTCAGACCCCATGTGGATTACACTTCACACATCATACTGGTGTGAACTATAACTGCTTATGCACCTGTGATTTCTGAAGTGGGGCTGCAATTTATGTTTCGTGTTGTCTACACACATACATTTTCACTACTTGACCTTTTAATGTCCAGCATAATACAATACAATAAAAAAAAAAAACAAAAAAAAAAACAGGCTGATACGACTGCTAAAACATGCGTAAAGAACACATTTAGAATGATGATCTGATTGTAACAAGTATGCCAGCCCAGTGTTTAGAGTGCAAGTCTGCAGCTGACTGTAGACATGGGAATTGCAGATAGGAATACAGCAGAGAGGAGCAACTGGTGAATCTATTTACAGTGGAATGAGAAATAAAGTGGAGCTATTTGACAAAATCTTTAAAAAGTAACTACATAAGAAAGAGAAGACGTCTTATTGTGTGCAGCGCATTCTTGCCTGAACCTTGTTGCGTGTCAGACAGTAAGTGTACAGGGGAATACAGGTGGTCAGACACTATTTTGAGAAAACTAACTCATAATTACATGATTTTGTTCTTGTAATTATATAGTTAGGAGATAATTGCGTACAATTTATGAGCGCTTATACTGTGAGGAACTATGTCAAAATTCTTCTGTGGCAACCCCTGTTTTTTTATACACTGATTTTACTCAGACAGTGGTAGTTAGTTGTTTTAATTTGTTGATGAGGTACTAGTTAATCTAATATACGCACAGTTGTATGATTTATATAGTGATTCACTCTACACGTGGGAAACAGCACTCTGCAAGGATGCACCCAGAGGTGATCGCAGAATATAAATACACTGCTCAAAAAAATTTTAATCAGAATATATCAAGTAAATTAAAGTAAGTTCTGGGATACTGATCTGGTCAGTTAAGTAGCAGAGGGGGTCAGTTTGAGCTGCTTTGGTGTAAATGAAACTAACCCCCAAATCAGAAATGATTGTACAGGTGGAGGCCACAGACATTTTTCCACCTCATCTTTTCTGGCTGTTTGTCATTGGTTTTACATTTGGCTGAGGTCACTGTCACTTCTGGTAGCATGCAGCAATATCTGGACCCTACAGAGGTTGCAGAGGCAGCCTCCAACTCATCCAGGGTGGCACATCAATATCATACCAATGTGAGGTTTGCTGTGTCTCCCAGCACAGTCTTAAGAGCATACCATTGACTTCCCCCCACACTCGTTTGACCTAAATCCAATAGAACACCTCTAGGACATTATGTCTTGGTCCGTCTGACGCCACCAGGTTGTACCTCAGACTGTCCAGGAGCTCAGTGGTCCAGATCTGAGCGGAGATACCCCAGGATACCATCCATCGTCTCATTAGGAGCATGACGTTGTCAAGCATGCATACAAGCACATGGGGGCCATACAAATTACTGAGTACCATTTTGAGTTGCTTCAATATAATTTCAGCAAAGTGGACTAGTCTGCATCAATATTTCAATTTCATTTCCAGGGTGTCTTTGATTTCAGCCCTCTGTAGGGTGATCATTTTCATTTCTATCCAGCGATGAGGCCTCCTTTTACTCCTAACACATTTCCCAGTCCTTATCAGTACAGATATCCAGCATGCTTATTTCCCCATTAGGATCTGTTGTGTTTTCAGTGTTGCACAGTGTATATTAGGTGGTTATTGCTGAAAAATGTACAACATAAATAGTATCACAAATGCCACTACTGGCTGGGCACAGGTGACTTTGGTATAGAATACTTACTGAGTTTGGTCGCCAACACTGTGATTTTGTGCTGAACAGCTGTCTCTCTGTCCAGGTATTCGTTAGTGGAAATGGTTCCCTCAACAGTGTCAATGTCAAAACAGCTGTCAGACTCTGTCTGCCATTCCAGTGAATACCTGCACAGATTAGATCAGTCTACTAGTTAAACATTAGACAGAACAAGAACATTAAAGCTCATCAAAGGAGTAACATTTCTGCTGGCCAATATGCTCATACGACAGTCTACTCATACGACAGTCTACTCATACGACAGTCTACTCTACTACTTTGTCTGTCACATAGAAATCACATAAGATTTTCAATCAACACAGTGGAGAAACAATTGTAATTAAAATGCAAAATACCAGTCCAGAATGCACATTAAGCTAAATAACAATGAGAAGAGAGTTTTATTAAATTAGTAAATTATTGTTGAGACATATGTGTTAATTATGGCACCTGATTGTCATTTTGCTTTAGTATTAAGACAGATATGTATCTTCATTTCAGTGTGTGGCCATCAAATGGTGATTTTGTGAGATTTAGTCAACAAGAAAAACAGATATTTCAGTTTTCATGAGGACAATCTCTCTGTTTTAGCCCTGTGATAGACTGGAGACAAGTACACACTACTAAGAATGACTTTCACAGCTATGCTGATAAGGAAGAATGGCGCTGCTGCTGCTGCTGCTGCTGCTAGCAAGACAATTTTCCTGTGTACAACTGACAATACACAGGGTCCATTTAGTGGTCATGTCATGAGCTTGGCTTTTCCTCCTCTTCTTTTCACTGTCTCTTGTGGTTCCCTGTTTGTCTTGTTGTCTGTGTGTATGAATCGCAGGCATAGTTCTCCAAACACTTCCCCTCTCTCCTGGCTAATCACCCAATTAGCATGCACACCTGGGGTTCAGCTCAGCACTTGCAGTATATCAACCCTGGCTTCTTCTCCAGTTTTCCCAGCACATTCTGTCATCTTTAGTGGTACTTCAACGCTCTAATGACAACTTTTCATCTCAGTTCTCAATGTGATACTGCTCATGCTAATAGTATTTTTTTCTGTGCATATAGACGTCTTTGTGCAAGCCTCAGCACATGAGCTGCCTGTTAACCAGCCTGCAACTCTCCAAATCTGTCTTCTGCCTGCCCACTCTGATGCTACCTCAGACACCTATTTCTCTGCTGGCTCAACCCCGGTCCACATCACCTGCTATCCAAGCCACCGTCACACTTTTCTAAGTCTTGGACTTCTGTACTTCAACAGATCTTTGTAACCATCTTCCTGTTCCTGTGTTCTGTATTTCAGTCCTTCTTGTTTTTTGGGGTTTTTTTTGTTTTGTTTTTTCCTGGGGCCTGTGTGAATATTCCTCGGTAGATTGGTAGGTTTTCCTGACATATTTATGAATTGAACATGTACAAATTTCCACTTTTAGAAAACTTTAGAGGCTTCTTAAATATAAGAGGAATGGCCAAAGGAGCATTGCATGGCTCAACAGATGAGAGATAATGATGATGAAGTAGACCATGGAGGATATGCATACATGTTAGAGCATGACTAATTCAGTTAGTTTTCAATAAATGTGTAGCCTTTTAAGACTAGAAATTAAACAGTCCTTTTTTAAGAAAACTAAATAGAGCATACATATCTTACTGGAATAGTTTCCTTCTTTATCAGTGCTTAACAGTACTTAGCAGTGCTTTCATGGTGTACAGGGTGCTGTTGATATCTCTCCACAGGCTAATAAAGATCATGATACCTGACAGCACTGCTGCTGGCATCCAGGTCGTGAGCTGTCAGCGAGCTAATGATGGTTCCCGGAGGAGTGTCCTCATACACTTCTACAGTGTAGGAGGGCTTGGTGAAAACAGGAGGCTCGTCCACATCCAGAACATTCACTTTGACTGTCACTGAGTCCTTGAAGGGCCCCAGGTGGAGGAAACGGGGGTCCAACTGTGCGTTGGAAGCCTCCACCTTAAAAGTGTAGGACTTCTTAGTTTCATAGTCAAGAGTCTGCAGAAACACAACAGAGGAAAGAAACATATGGATGAATCATAAGAGAAAATTGTTCATCTAGCCTTTTCAGAGTGACTGTAACTTAATTAAACCCAAGAGGTTTCTATAGCAACACAATTCAAAGAAGCCTACAGAGTTGCTGATGAACGGTAGCATTGTGAAAGATCACTTCAGGCTTTTATAGTTTGCATCATATGATTTTTTGCATGTTCAATTAATGAAGCAATCAAATCAAAACAATCAAAAGCCAAACTGAATTTCTCAAACTGAAGCTAATAGTCCTTATTACATTAAGTGCCTTGCTTTGCCGCTATTAACTCACTGTGCTATATATATATATATATATATATACATACATTGCATGTTAGATTACAACCTGGCCAGGTTTTCTGTCGGTTAATTAGATGAAGCCAATATTTCAATACATGAATATAAAGCAAATCACAAATTTACATGGTGTTCAATTCATTATACATGATGAAGTTTCACAGCTAATATTGTGGACACCTGCAGCACCTGCATTGACACGATTAGGGTCTTATAATCCTCTTGTACTTTTACATTTGAGATGCAGATCTCTGAATAATGAGATATGGAACATGTAAAGCATGATTACAGTCCAGATAGTACGTATATGAGTGTTGTATTTACATATTTTGTGCTCCATAGAATAAAATATCTCTTCTATTTGAGAAGCATTGCACAGCAACATTGCAAATTCAAAAAAGCAGCACCTGTTATAAAATATAAAAGATGGCCAACATTTGTACAAAAAAAATAATAATAAAAAAAGATTTTAGTAGGAATCTGCAAAACATATCTTACAGAATGAGCTTCCATAACACCTGGGGATGAGTTGTAATATGGCTGATTAACCAGATGTACTATGGCTGTAGTCAACCCACATAAGACTGAAAGGAAGCAGTTGTTACTTGAAATACAAGTAAACTGTAGGAGTGATTGAACTCAAACATTTCTGAGTCACTTTTTACTGACTGTTCACCAGCCCTTCCTTTATATTCTTCTGTTGTGCCTAGAGTTGATCTCTCTAAAGGCATTACTCTCAGCAATCCTCTTAGACTGTGGAACTGTCTGACATCCACTAATCAGGCATAACATTATGACCGCCTTCCTAATATTGTGTAGGTCTCTCTTGTGCCTCCAAACCAGTTGTGACTCATCAGTGAATGGACATGGGCCTTCTGAGGGTGTCCTGTGGTGTCTGGCAACGGGATGTTGTTAGTGGGGGCCTTTGGGTCCTATGGGTTGAGGAGAGAGGCCTCTGTGGATCAGTCACAGATCACAGTCTGTGACAGTCTGTCACAGTCACAGATACTTGATCAGTTTGGGATCTGGTGAATTTGGAGGCCAGGTCAACACCTTTTACTGTTTTTCATGTTTTTTTTTTTAGTTGTTTCTCAACTGTTTTTATGTGTGTGCCTGTGTCAGGCTATCTGGCTGCTGCCATCAAGGAGAGTCATTGCTATGGGGTGAGGGTGCCTGGTCTGGTCTAGGTGGGTGCTACATGAATAACATGAATGCCAGGTTTAAACGTTTGCCAGTAGAACACTGAATTGTCACAAGATGGCCAATGCTATTTATTTCTCCTGTCAGCCGTTTTAATATTGTGGCTGATCAGTGTACATATATGTAATTAAGAAACTGAATGCAGTGCCTAAACTTATTCCAAAATTACACCCGTAGCATGTGAATCACAAATCTAGCATTTCAACCTGAGCAGTCTCACAGCTCGTTGAATCCCTTTCAACTTTTTCCTTTTGAACAGTGAGTCATATTACGAAGGACGAGCTCCTCAGGAGTTCCATGCACATGAAAAAGCTTCATATCATCATCTTTCTGTTACCCTGTTGAAATTGTCATTTTCCTTCTATATAATAATGTGTCCTGGGGGAGGGGGGGTATCTCTTTGATTTATTTTGTCTTTTGCCTTTTGGAATTCCTCTGATCTTATACCTGCACATATACATAAAAATGATAATGAATGTGAAGGCACCAGTTTCCATTGTTAGCGTCTATGTTGTTTGCTAGTAGTTTTCTTCATCACTGCAGCACATTGCTACTCTTCTGCACTCATATTGTATGTTACGTATGTTGTGTATGTATGTCATGATGACATCTGCTGGTTCTTCAGTTGGTCGATCCTTTACGTACCACAAAAACGTTCTCACCTGCCAAGGTCTAGATTAACCTCTACAAGACCTGTAAAGGTACCTTGTAGTATCAGGCACCAATTTGTTAGCAGTGCACGCTTCTTGGCTGTCAGAGAGGAAATACTCCCCCTGAATCTATAAGAACAATAATGTACACGTAATGTACATCTAATTCAACGCCATACTACCTTGTGGTGCTGTAAAACCATTTCTGCCCGTTAAAATGCAGGGTTCTAATTAGAAATGGTTAAAGGAAGTATTTTGTTTTGAGTTTAAACCAGGCTTGAATCAGTCCAATTCAGTAACAGGGCAAATGGGAGCAAATCAAAAAGAAGCTCCATACTAAATACAGTGTGACCAGTTTGACTAATCAAACAGAGGGAATCAGAAACAAAAATCCATCCATTCGTCCTCTTTCTCTCATGTAACATGCATCAGATATATCTTGTACTCATGAATAGATTCTACATGTATGCTTTAGTCAGATGTATGTTTGTCTTGTTCCTCCCCACTCCCTTCGCCTCTTCTCTCTCTGTTTTTCTGTCTCTACCCGGCTGGCCTCAAGCAGATGGTCCCCCTAATATGAGCAGGTTTCTTCCTGTTAAAGGGGAGTTTTTCCTTGCCGCTGTCACATTAGTGCTTGCTCTGGGAATTTCAGGCTCTGGGTTCTGTAAAGTGTCTTGTCTTCGTATTGTTATTGACACTATATAAATAAAACTGAAATAGAAACCTCTGAGCCATGCCTGCTTCAAATAAACGCATGTTTCCTTCTGCAGTTGAGGAACAGTAAATCAAGCTCTATATACAGAGGTTCTCATTTGAATTTTCATTATTAATGATCTCTAAGTGTTTTCATTTATTATTTATTATTTTAGAGAATTGGTTGGTTTTGGGTATAAGGTGAAATTGTGTGTTTTCTATAAACTTTAGAACAAACCTGACCATCATGTTGGGAATGAAGACCCAAAGTACCATTTCTACAAAGTTTTGCAGAACAGTTCAGTCAAATGTTTCACAATGATGAGTCAACTTGTTTCACAACGGCCTCTTTGATTTAAAACAGTGGCCATCAACAAAATGTCAGGATTGAGAGCAATGGATTTATTGTGTGATTTCTCACATAAGAGATGTGGCTTGCAAACTTTCGTGCTGAGAAAGTAGCTGTCATTTCTGTTCCTGATTTAGAGGACAGTCCAAAATAAAAACCTCCCCAGCCCTCTGCTGTTAAACTGCTTGATGTGATGTGACATGTGCACAGTGTGTTCTCTGCGGGTGTGTATGCAAGCGTGATATGAGGTGCTATCTCAAGTTTTCTCAAGTCAGATTACATGATAAAGCCTTTATGAGGAGATTCATTGACCCAGTAAGACTGGTGGTTATTGTCTACTAGGAGTATACACCGACCGGTCATAAGATTATGACCACTGACAGGAGATGTTAATAACATTGACCATCTTGTGACAATTCCGTGCTCTGCTGGGAAACTTTTGGACCTAGCATTCATGTGGATGTTACTTAGACATGTACCACCCGTCTAGACCAGACCAGACACCCCCACCCCATAGCAATGACACCCCTTGATGGCAGCAGCCATCCCCAGCAGGATGCAGCCTGACACAGACACACACACAAAAACGCTTTAGGAACAACTAAAAAACATGAAGAACACACACAAAAACGCTTTAGGAACAACTAAAAAACATGAAGAACAGCACAAGGTGTTGACCTGGCCTCCAAATTCACTAGATCCCAAACTGATCAAGTATCTGTGGGATGATCCACAGAGGCCCCTCCCCTCAACCCATAGGACCCAAAGGCCCCCACTAACAACATTCTGTTTCCAGACTCCACAGGACACCCTCAGAAGGACCATGTCCATTATCTGATGAGTCACAACTGTTTTGGAGGCACAAGAGAGACCTACACAATATTAGGAGGGTGGTCATAATGTTATGTTCATGTTTGAAGGAAAACATATTAAAGACTTCAGTTATCCATTGGTTATTGCCATCCCACATCTCCTCCTTTGTTACTTCTGCTCCTTTGTCGCTTCTACTCCTTCTTGTGTTTTTTGTTTCTCATCCCATCCCACCAACATATACCACGGCTCCTCTATAATCAGTGGAATCACGTGGCTGACACAGCAAAATAAAGAATGTTCTGTGTGTGTCAGGCATTATCTAGACTAATGGGTTGGTTCAATTGAAACTTAAAGATGCAGAAGGATGGGAATTACTGCCAGATCAGCACATTTTTTACACACTGACAGCACACCACTAGTGGAATACTGGTGTTAGCAATAAGCGCCTTTGGTTCTCATGGGGAAGCTGTCAGATACACTCTGTTTTGGGGAATTAAAACAATGTTTTGGCATTTTTTCCAGAACTTTATATATAGTGTTTGAGCTCTGGGTCTGAAGCTATTGGGGTGTTCATGTTTAGCATATTTAGGGATATAATTAGGATGATGACAACACTCTAAAAAAAACTCTCTCTAACACAGTGGTGAGTGTGACATGACTTCTGTTGACCTGGTGGAATAAATGTACAGAATGCAGAATTTACACGTTAGACCGCCTCCATCAAAACCGCCTAATGTTCAGCTTAAAGACTTAAGAAGGTAAATTTACCTTTTTCAAGACAACGACTCCCTCTTGACTTTGGCCGTTAGAAACAATGTCAAACATGTTTCCCTCATCTCCTGGAACAATAGCATATTCCACAAATGCATTACTGCCGGCATCCATATCATGGGCTCGAATCCGACCCACAGATGAACCTACTGATGCCGACTCTGGCACCCGGAGATGAAAAATACCTGAGATATTAGAAAGATGAGAGGAAAAAAAGAGAAAAGCAATTTAAGAACACAAATACTTCATATTAATATAAAAACCAGTTCAAACAAACAGACATTCGGACATCTTTGTCAAGACTTCCTTACTCTTCACAAAGCGTGGCGGGTTGTCATTGACATCGCTGAGGGTTATGTTGATGGTGGTAGTGGACGCCAGCCCACCAAGCTGACCTCCCATGTCCTTGGCCTGGAGAAGAACCTGGTATTCCTCTTTCACCTCCCGGTCCATGTTGGCCAAAGCTGTTCTGATCACTCCTAGAGGGGGTTGGGGTAGATTTTGAGTTTATGGTGATTAGAAATAAAGGAATAATAGTTGCTAGAATGATTAATAAACCAGCTCTAAGTAGATGGGTCCCTCCATATGAGCTGGGTTCTGCTCAAGGTTTCGTCCTGTTAAAAGGGAGTTTTTCCTTGCCACTGTCATCTTAGTGCTTGCTCTCTGGATTTCAGGCTCTGGGTTCTGTGAAGGGTCTGTAGATCATTTGGACTGTAATTGATGCTACATAAATAAAATGAATTGGCCATATTGGCAGTAGTGTGCCTTTAACTGTTAGTCACACTCAATCAGAAGATGAGTCTGGTAACAGCCAATTGGATTTCATTGTGGGACACATTTCAACAAACAGAGAGAGGGATATTGCTTCGTGCAATAAGAAGAGGTGCTACATCCAATCAGAGCCATTATTTGCTTGATGTATGCTTCTTGACAAATGCCTTAATCACTGTTAACCGTTAACTATGGTTGCATATTAAGATAAATAACTGTAAAACTAGTTTCACAATGAGACTGGCAAAGGTATTCTATATCAGAATCTGAGTGTGGAGAAGAAGAATCTACTGTACATGAAAGCCTGCTGCTGCCACATGTACAAATTTTGATCCAGAATACAGAGATGTCATGTTAGATACTGTCACTGATGTAAACCGTAACAAATCTTAGCTAAAACTGAGAAGTGCCGTATGTAACTGGGCTAAACAGGGAATGCAAAAAAATGTTATGCATTAGCATCAGAAGCAACAAAATGTCATATCTAAAAGATTTCTGATGTGAGTTTCAAACTAAACGATAACACTGTGACAACTAGTGACCTAAATATCTATCTCTTTCTGTGTGTGGAACACATTCTGATTGATTGCCCTAGCCTATGCATACATTAGAAATAAAACAATCCCTTACTGTGGTTTGAAATTCCTGCAGTCTTTTGATTATGGCACCCCGTGCCAGCCGAATAAGGTTACTATAATTCTCAGCCAAAACCAAAGGTTAAAGAGAGTCAATTTTGCGGCTTGTAATGGTGAGAGTGTAGTATAGCTGCTGATGCCAATCTGATGTTTTCATCAGTAACAACACCCTCGTTTCAAGACTTCGTCTTTATTTTGAGCACTTAACTAAAGCTTTTAATTCTGCATTGATAAGAAGCTCAATGGTGAGGCAAGGGTAAAAATGAAACATGACACTCGCTGTTCAGAGCAGTTACTACTTGTCTAAGATGTCTGTTGAAGGGTTTTAGCATTCAGATACTGAACAGGACTAAAAAGAAACTCAAAATCTCTGGCTACATTATGACAGGTTGAATTTTTATGTTCTCCAATGGGGAGTGAATGCAGCAGTGGGTTCACAGAAAGGTCCCATTTCTGTTAATACAACTGTATGAATAATTCTAAAGTTGTAAAGGAGGTGGTGGTGGAAGAGTTTTAATGTGAGTTTCTCTTGGCTCACCTGTCTTGGGATCCACAGAGAAGTACGGCTGGCCATGAAGGATGCTGTAGACGATTCGAGCGCTGTTGCCGTATGTGGGGTCATCGGCATCTGTGGCAGTCACCTGCGTCACATAGGTTCCTAAACAAACAAACAAACACACACACACACACGTAAACAGGGGACATAATTACATGTTTTCTCACCTCAAAAACTTAGCCACTGATCAAAACCTGTGATCAAATCTTTGCTGTCTCATAGAATAGTGGTTGCCATGCCAGATCACATAAGAGGCTGATGTAACATCACAAACAATGTGGAATATTAGTATTCCACAAACAGGCAGAACTTGTCCATTAAGGTGTTTCAGTTTTGTTAGTCACTCAGTTTGTTGAGAGCTGAGATGCATTAACATGACGAATCTTTCCATTACTGCTCTAATGGCGACTCTTCTTCTAAAAGATCACGTCCCAAAAGTTTTGATCAGTGTGATTGTGTTGCTTATTTATTCTGTACTGTGCGAAATCACAGATTTTTATTCATATTTTGTCATAAAACACAACTGATGTGTGCACTTCTTGTGTCTGGGACTCATGCTGCCTGTGAACATGCTTCAGGCAGCAACTGGGAAATTTGATTTATTAATATATGAATGGAATTTTCAAGGAGACAGACCTGGATTAAATACCTCTAGTCTAAAACGATACTTCTAAAATGCTATAAGATTGTTTCAACATAAATTCAAGAAGAGGAAACATCTTGATCTGTTTTCACTAATATCAGAATGGTACTGGCCCTAGCTTTAGAGAAGTAATTATATAAAATTTCAACTGGTTAAAATGGAAAAGAAAATGGAAATGTCTCACATATATTGATTAAAAAATTACTTTTTTCATTAATATTAATATAAAGTTGCCTTGCATTTTGTACACTTCAAGTTAAGGGAATTTCTCCTGTGCATATCAGCCTTAGGAAACATTCTATAAGAAACAGCCTAAAGCCGTAGAGCTAAAATTCAAATCCATATATCTGAGAGGAAAAGCAAACAAACAAAATAAATAAAAGGCCTTGATACCAACTAAATAAATAAACGGCATCTATTCTTAGCGGGTGGCTTCTGATAGTACGGATTATGTTTTTATCATATGGATGTTTGTGCTGTTTGCAGCCCTGCTTAATCCTCCTATACAGCTTGTTGCCGTGTTACTGCAACAGAGACATGCTGGGGTCAAGCCTGTGAGCACTTTGGGCCTTAACTGAAGCATTAACAGCTTAAGGCCTAAAGACCTTGACTGTTAAATTACCTCTCAGTAATGGTATTTAGCAGACAGATGGGCCACTAAGCCTGGCTTAGTGAACTACATGTGTCCATGCGAGTGCAGGTGCCACAACTACAACTTAATATTTCCAAGCAGACTGCAGAGTGATAACTAAACAATACATGTACGTATTTGATATTTTTTCACAAGCTCTGAAGCTGGCCCACACTGCCCAGAACAAATGAGTGGCTGAGGGTTCATATGCATTCTCTTTTCTTTTTTTCTTTTTGTTGTTCACCACGAGGAAAGAGTGTGTGCAACTGCATGTGGGAACCAGAATATAAGGTGCTGCACCCAGTTTATTCAGGATACCCTGCAGTTTTTGCCACAGCTGCTCCAAGCATTTATGTTCCCCGCTTTGGTTGAAAATCCAACTGTATGAGCATTGCCATGGTAACAAATTAAAAAAACTGTGTAATGAGTTTCTAATTGTTTTAAATGCCTACAAGTTCACATGTGAAAAATAGTTCATTTAGCCTTGGTCAGCTGTCCTGTGGCTTGTGACATTTAGAAGTTTTGCAGGACTGAAGAATATAAGCGCTTTAGACGTTGTTAACGGTAGATTAGATTACAGAGATTACAGTACATTTAATAAGGCTACTTAAGTACAAATGTAAGTTACTATTTTAATATCAAGCCATAATAAATTCTGAATAGTTCAGTTATGGATTAAAGCGTTTGAAGTGAATGCAAAATAATTAGTTTCAGATGAAACTCTCCAACAGTGTGTATGAGTTCAAACCATTAGATGATTAAAATTAATTATCAACAAAAAATAATTTCAGTCAGACATTTCACACATTCCCAGCTGTTAGTACTCTGCTATCATTCTATTTTAAATCATTTAAATGTATTTTTAATGTATCAAATGGATCAATTAAAATCAAAGAGGAGGCAGAATAAACAGCACTATCACCAATGGTGGTGGAGAAACTGATCCTTGCTGTTTGTGGCAACCCATTTATTTAACCCCCAATGCTGAAGACTTGCCATGATCAGTATTTCAAATGAAGGGAATGGAGCATGTCAAAAGACTGTCAAGTTTCACACTAGTATTTTGACTCCTAACAGAATAACAGTCACAGAGGCCATTATCCACACTGAGACCTTTAGATTCTTTCACTTAGCATAGCCAGGTAGCAGGTAGCAGTCGCAACAGTCCATGTAAATACTCAGTTTGTAGCAGTCTTACCTGTTGGGGACATCTCAGGGACGCTGGCACTGTAGGGTCCATCTAGGAACCTTGGCTCATTGTCATTGATGTCCTGCACTTTGATGATGAACTCAGACTCTGGCTCCAAAGGGACACTTGTGTGAATGTCAACTGCCTGGGCCTTCATTGTGTAGTAGGACTTTTCCTCCCTGTAAAATACAAGGTTTTACCTTTACACACACAAAAGGCCAAAATACGTACAAATAAGTCTAAGCAGCAGGAATTATGTAATGATTATGTAGTCAGGCTTTGGGATATCTGTCACATGGTATTTTGGTGTTGCACGCATGGTTTTATGTCAGCTTGTGTTAACACTGATCCAGTATGCTTTGTAAAAAATCTGAACTCATAGTCACACCCAGATGTCAATAGGGTCTGCTTCTGCTCACTGAGAGATAATATTATATGCTACACTGTATTCTAGTGGGTTAATACTTCTTGCAGGCCTGTTTTTATGGGCTGGTGGAACTACATCTAAATTTCCATTAAGTGAGTGTAGGTCAAGATTTAAAATGTCACTGTCACCACATTGCATTGTATAAAAAAACAACTGCATTTATAGCCATTTACCTGCACACATAATGGGAGGTTAACATCAAGTTGGAATGAGCTGCGGTTGGATCAGAGCATTGGTATTGGTGCATACGGCATATCACTAACCCACCCCATGCATACAGCGCAGAAAAGTTTGATTGCCAGTAAGTGCTCAAAAACAACAAATATCAACTTTTGCATTTGTGCACACAGGCAGCGTTGGCATATAGAGCTAATGGTTTCCAGACCAAAAGCTGTTCAAAAACTGTAAAAATGCACACCACCCAGAATACCAGATCAATATTTAGTTTAGTACTTTGACCACCACTGCTTACACTATTGTAGTCTATCATAAACAACAATGAAGATGAAACACCAATATCAGTACCACTATAACTACTCACTAGCTACCAAGACGCCATTTAATGATGTCATGCCATCCACAGACAGGCGCAAAATGTCCTGTTTTTCCCCCAGACTGTCTCTCTTTAAGTATGAAACCAGAGCTGCGAGAACGCTGCCAAAAGTCACATTACTTCATAATGAATTTTTGATGGATGCTCTCAACTGTGTTGTCCAATCCCAAATTCACCTCTGAAAGAAAATGCAGTTTGGGTGCAAATCTGCCAGAATTTAAATACACATTTTCACCCTTCCAAACAGTTTTCAAGG
>JASGAT010396058.1:0-18804 GCA_030220025.1 Chelon auratus
GAAAGTGAAACTTATCTCTACGCATTTTAAGTTTTGAGTCGGACATGTTCTCAACAGTACATACATCATTTTGGGAAAAACCCATCACAACTCGATATTAAACTGCTGCTCCTGTCCTAAACAAGCAGCACCATGACGTCTGTTGACCAGGGTAACATTAAATAGCAGCAGTAACACACTTCTTATTTTATTTTATTTTATCTGCCTTATTTATTTAATACTCCACATTATGCAAGTCATTATCTGTTCATGTTACAGTTCAGTCCTCTACATGTTCAAGTCAAGAGTCAGGAGGAGATTGTGAGAGATATTAAAACAGCTACAGAACCAGCAATAATGTTGATATTGATCACATCCAATTAATTCTCATTTCCACTTGAAGGCTAAACATTTCATGTACTTGATCTCCCACATTGTAATTACAAGATGGGATTTGCTGGTAAATTCAGAGTCACTTCTTCCACATGTTGATCCTAGTTCCTCAGAGCAAATGAGAGCACTGTGAGGAGCTGGATATGAAACAGCCAACATGTCATATGTGTTTGTTTAACCCGTTCTGTTTTAAACAAATGGACACACAACAACTCCAACAAACAATATTTTAGATGATTTTGCTGGTCTCGATCGAGGCTTTGTACCTTTGTCACTGGTAATGTGGGGCATGAGTGGCTGGAAAGTGTGAGGACCATGAGTCTAGGAAATACATATGACACTGAGGAAATTCCAGGATGAAATAAAAGCAGATATTTCAGAAGGGAAGGGGGGATGAAACTAAAGTAAAAATAAATTGTAAGATGACATTGCACAATAATAACTTGTTTTGCAATAGTTTCTTCAATTGCATTCTCTACGTGGTTAACACAATGACTTCATTCATTCATTCATCTACTGTAGCTGCTTGTCATGTGAAGGGGTTTGTGACTGGCAAATATGAATTGCAGTCTTGCACAGTGACTGAGCGGCTGAGGAAGAGGAATCCTGCACGTGTGCTGCAAAGAGTGAGAGAATTACACAGCAAACTGCTGGCACCCACACAATTTCCTGTCTTCACTTTTTTAGCAGAACAAGGCAGGCAGGCAGTCTGTACTTTCACACATGGAAAATAAATGAATAATTTCATCAGCTGAAGAGCATGAAGTCACAGTAATACAAACACACTCACCCTCAGCAGGTAGTAGTGGAATGTAATAAATAGGTTATATTTAATACCAAACGATGTATGTTTGACTGATAATCAGACATGTATATTCATTTGAATCGTCTTTGGAGTTGGCCGTTTCTCTCAATTCTCTAATTTATCGTTTTTACAAACAATTAAATACATGAACACAATAAAGTCATAGCTGCACTCCAAAACAAATCCTGTCTAAAAATGATCTCCGTCTCAACCAGCAGCAGTGAAACACTGAGCGCAACAAAGCATCGCACTACAACTTGAGGACAAATATTTGTATAGTTAGTGTGGTATGAATAGTTTTTTCTAGGAGCTGACCGCTTCCTCCACCACTGCCGTGCTGCTTAGCAAGATCGAGAAACCTAACCCTCCTGTTAGAACTCATCTTCCCTCATTCACGTTTCGTAATAAACACAGTGTGAACTCAAACAGTAACAGACTTGGATGTAGTAGATCGTGTTATTTCAGAGATGCGTAATCGTCACGATTCTTCTTCACGATGTGCCAACAGAAAACGCTCCCAACTGTCTATCGGAGGCATTTTGTACTTCCAGTCTACAGCTCTCTGTCCCCTCAAGTTCTCGGGACAGGACCGTTCCTAGACAGCAAAGTCGCTCAAAAACATTTCAATTAAGACGAGTCAACTGCTCAGCTATTCTATTTACATCAAGCAACAACATAAAATAGGCTTTGTAATCCAGTACCTGCCGTCTGCGTGCCATCGGGTCAGCTACAAGTGTCGTCTGGTTGTTTTTGAGGAAATACGCCATCAGCTGTTCGGTAGTGACGTGACTTATTCAGTATCAGTAAACCATGAGGCTGATCAAACATCACTGACAAAAGAAACTGAAACTGTTAACATGAGCGGATTAACGATACCTTTGAAACGAACATAAAAAATAGTATTCATGGTATTTTGTATTTTGGTAGTGACTAGCAATGCATAATACAAACGTGGACAAACGTTGGTACCTGTGTGTTAAAGAAAGAAAACCCCAAGTTGGTCACTATAACTTGAAACTGACAATAATAATAATAAATAAAAATTAATGTGATCCTTTGAATTGTGGTTCAACACAATAACTTCTGGACATGTTGACAGGTATTTTGGCCCGCTCCTCACGAGCAAACTGGTCCAGCTGAAGGGTTCCTTGTCCAGGCTGCATGTTTCTGCTCCTTCCACAGATGTTCAATAAGATTCAGATCATGGCTCATGGAAGGCCACTTTAGAATAGTCCAGTGTTTGTTATAAGTCCTGTTGGAGGACCCATGACCTACCAAGACCAAGGTTTCCGACCCAGCACATTTCACTCCAGGTGACAGTGACTGACAGTCTTGAGATTGCATTGTAACCTGCACAGATTCCTGCCAGATGCAGCAGAGCAGCCCCAGAACATAACCGAGCCGCCTCCATGTTCACATTTTTTCATCTGTGAACATAGAGCTGTGACTTGCCAACAAGCTCCAGCTTTGCCTCGTTTGTCCAAAGAGCATTCTCCCAGAATCTTCGTGGCAATGTGTCAATAAGGAATTAGGCAAATTCCAGCCCAACAGCGGAGTCCTCCCCGGTCGTCTTCCATTAAGTCCACTCCGGCTCAAACAGCAACGCATGGTGAGATCTGACACTGATGTACCTTGACCTTGGAGTTATTGGAAGTTGTTCTGGGCTCTTTGGTTACCATTCGTATTATCCTTCTCTTCAACTCATCAATTTTTCTCTTGAGGCCACATCCAGAGAAGGTTAACTACAGTCCCGTAGACCTAAACTTCTGAATAATATGTGTAGTCACAGGAACATCAAGCGGCTTTGTAAATGGTCTCGCAGCCTTTACCTTTAACACGCTTGTCTACAATTTTCTCTCTAATCTCCCGAGACAATTCTCTCCCTAACTTTCTGTGGTACACACCATGATACCAAACAGCAAACTACTTTTCACCCTTTAACCTTTGACAAGTGCGATGCTAATTACAGGACACAACTTAGTTTAACATGTCCCTGTGGTCAAATTAATTTCAGTCTTATCCAGGGGCACCATCATTTTTGTCCAGGCCAGTTTCATTCGATTTTTTTAATGATTCTGTTGAACCACAATTCAAAAGCAATGTCTGATTTTCATTAGTCAATTTACTTTTGTCAGTTTCAAGTTATTTTAGTGACCATTGTGGGTTTTTCTTTCTTTTTGTGGTCCTGGTCTCACCAACTTGCTCAGTCTTCATGGTTTACAGTTATCCACTCCTACCTGCCTGTTATATAGTCACTGTAACTCACCTGTGATAGAACTACTATTGTCACTGTCAGTTTAATGACCCCATGTTCTTGTTTCTATTCATCTCAATCTCTCATGTAGCATGTATCAGCTATATCTTGTACTCTTGCTTGTATCAACATCAGATTCTACATGTACGCTTTAGTCAGATGTATCTATGACAGATGTGTGTTTATCTTTTTCCTCTTTCTGCTCTCTCCTCTCCTCTCTTTCTCTCTCTACGTGGCCGGCCTCAAGCAGACGGGTCCCTCCATATGAGCTGGGTTCTGCTCAAGGTTTCTTCCTGTTAAAAGAGAGTTCTTCTTTGCCACCATTGCCTTAGTTCTTGCTCTGGGGGTTTCAGGCCAGGCTCTGTAAAGCATCTTGAGACAATTTATGTTGTTATTGCTATAAATCCTGGCAACTGCTTCCCAGGTGAGAGGCGTTTCCCACACAAAACAGACTTCATATGTAGTCAAGAAGACACAACATGTGTCCCTGCATTACCTTAATGTACTTTGTTTCAGCTTGGTTACTGCACCAATCACTTGGACGTGTGAGTATAATACAATATCGATTCAAAAAATTGAGTCACAATTACAGCCTGATATTTCATTTGCTACCAACAGTAGTTCTAATATTAAGACCAGCAATCATTACAACTGACACTTCCTTTTATTGGTTTTCAAACAGGAAATCACAAAATTCGTAAGGTGTACACCAACCATGCTGTGTGGCAAATAATCCTGATTATCCAACACAATTCAGGTCAATGCAGCGTCTGGTAAAATGTTTAAACAAAATAAAAACGGGACCATCTTGCCATCTAACTTGATCTAACACCACTCAGTTGAAAGCCGGTGTTTCAGCCTACAAACTAACGTCTTTGCGGACATGCACCAAGAATGTAGTCAGACAATGAGCGCTAGTGTGAATGACCTAAGTGACGGCTGACCACCTACGGTCAAACGAATAACATCAAACTGTACAAATTTGAGATTACAAAAAAAAAAATGAATCCCTTCTTGCGCAGCCCCTCGTCCCTACGTTGATTTTACAAAGGCCATTTTGTAGCTGTGTTTCCGTTCTTCATTCCTACTGTCTGAGCTGGGCTCGTCCTGGTCTGGACTTTTTTCCTCAGGGTTAGGATCGCAGCCTTTGTCAGGAGCTTCTGTGGGTTCTTTTTCACTGGTGGACTTCTCTGGCTCCGCTTCTTTTGTCTGACCCTCTACTGGTGGTGAGGGGAACGACTCTGGTTGTGGGTCAGGCTGTGGACAAGAGAGCAAGAAGATTATTTATCTTTCCTTTGACTACAAGGAGATGGATTAAAAAACAGAATACCTAAAAAAAAGAAAGAAAGTAAGATGAGGACTGACTCTTAACACTAGACCAAATTTTAAAATTCAATGTTGTAACCTATTCAGCATCACAGCAACAGACACATGGTCCTCTAACCTGATTGAGGGTTACATGAGAGTCATGCTTCCTTCACAAAGATTCATCACTCCTTTTGTGATGTGATGGACGAATACCAGATTTCTGGAGAAGAGGTCCAGTCATACTTGACAATGTTACTAATAAGGAGTTCCTTGCTAAATTACTATCTGACAGACTGTGGGTTAATGACCTGCGTGTTTGCAGTTGTACAGAAACTGGTTGGCCAATTAATCAGGATAATTCATACCAGACAATCATCAGAGTCTGACGTTTGGGCTAACAAGGTCTTTTAATCTAAAGTACAGGGCAGACACCTGATGGCAGCTACACTTTATTGCCAAAAGTAGTTACTCATTCATCCAAATAACTGAATTCAGGTGTTCTAATCACTTCCATGGCCACAGGTGTATAAAGACTGTTTCTACAAACATTTGTGAAAGAATGGGTCGCTCTCAGGAGCTCGGTGAATTCCAGCGTGGTACTGTGATAGGATGCCACTTGTGCAACAGTCGTGAAATTTCCTCGCTCCTAAATATTCCACAGTCAATGGCCAGTGGTATTATATCAAAATGAAAGATGCTGAGGAGCATAGTACACAGAGGTCACCAACTTTCTCCAGTGTCAATCACTGTGGCTTTCAGATTAGCTCAAGAACAGTGTGCAGAGAGCTTCATGGAATGGGTTTTCATGGCCAAGCAGCATCCAAGTCATCCAGAGTTCTCTGGAGTGACGAATCACGCTTCTCCATCTGGCAATCTGATGGACAAATCTGGGTTTGGGGGTTGCCAGGAGACCAGTACTTGTCTGACTGCATTGTGCCAAGTGTGAAGTTTGGTGGAGGGGGGATTATGGTGTGGGGTTATTTTTCAGGAGCTGGGCTTGGCCCCTAAGTTCCAGTGAAAGGAACTCTGAATGCTTCAGCATACCAAGAGAATATGGACAATGCCATGCTCCCAACTTTGTGAGAACAGTTTGGGGATGGTACCTTCCTGTAACAACATGACTGCGCACCAGTGCAAAAAGCAAGGTCCATAAAGACACTTAAGTGAATTCTTTCGGTAATTTAGTGTATGTCCGTGAGGCTGCTGACTTGTGGAAAAATGTAAGGTTGTCATCTTTGCCGAGACTACTTCATCCTAGACTTGTATTCTTCTTCTTGTATTTATAAAGCTCTTTTCTGCCTATTGGTAGTCTAAGCGCTTTCCTCACACATTCACACACTGGGGTTCAATGCCTTGAGCAAGACACTGTACCCCACTGTCTTTAAACATCCAGGGATCGAACCAACCAAATCCCCCTTTACTTTCCGAGCCACCGCTACCCCATGTCACAGGCCGTGATTTCACATTAATCAGTGCAGTTCATCCTGTTAAATATCGATGTTGCTGCATCACAGGTTACCATAACATATTTATGTTAGAGTAGGTAGTCTTATAGGCTGAGAAACCCCCCTCACCTCACTGAATCCCAGGCCACAGTGTCTCCGGTTCCGGCCTGACAGCTTCCCATCCATGCCCTGCTGGAACTGCATCTCCAGCTGGTCGTTGATCTTCTTGTCTTCCTGCCCTGTAGACGAGACACCAGTCACGGCAGGCACACACAGCCATTACAGGTCTATCCGTGTATGGATAGATCTGTGTGGCGGATGTGTAGTAGGGAGGCCCGGTTAATTGCATTGGGCATAAGGATGACACTACATGGGTAAGTGGCATGGGACATTTTACCTTGACAGAACAAGCACAGCATTTTACAAAAGCTAAATGAAGAAGCTTACCACTGCGTAAGTGAGATGTTGACTTGTGGTCGCCAATGACAAGTCGCCCAGTGTGTTCCTTCTGGAAAACAGGAGAAATCCCCTTTTAAATGCAATGTCACAACTTCTGCCAGTGACAGTGAAAGAACTTATGTATTTATTTATTTTGCTGTGGACTAGCGGACCACAATAAAGTGCATTCAAAGCAAGATGATCTACAATAGAGCAAACCAACCTTGCCAGCGCCCATCAGTCGCAAAAACTTTTGCTTCCTCTCACTGCTTCCTAAATCAGCAGATGCCCACTGGGTAGAGTCGTCCTGCCAAGACAATATACTGATTTCAAAAAAAGTGATCTTATTTAATTTATTTATTTATACAACAGAATAATCATTGAAGCTATTCTTCAAGAGAACAGGTACAGTCTGCCTTTCAAAAGTTTTGGGCTTCTTAAAGATTGTCATAAAGCTTGTTACATACTCTGCAAGAAGTGAGAAATGTGTTCTTGTTCTCGAGGTGAGCGAGAACAAAGTGGCCAATTCGACCTTTGTTCCTGTTCTTGCTCGTCTCCCAGACAAGAACAAATTGCTCGCTTCTTGCGGAGTATGTAACAAGCTTAACAAGCAGACTGTTGATTGGGCACTGGAACATTTGGAGACATCACCCTGAAACTCAGGACTTTGTAACTTTCACACACACAAAATGAGTCACTAACATAACGGCATCGTGGAAATGTAATCATAACATCGATAGCAAACGTGTGCAAACTGTGAGAGATACAATGACTGTATTGAAGCATAGTATTTTATAAATTATACTGCGCACTGAGCTGTGTTGTATATTTTACCCGGTAGAGTCTTAAAGTCAGTCTAACTAGTTGAATTAACTTTGTTGGGTTTGCAACGTGCTTATGTTACACGATAACGCTCTTGAATCCCATCGTTAGCAAAACGGCTAGGGCGACGCTAGCCATATCTTAGTAATTAACAGCTTTTACCTACGAATTATTTTCAGTTTTCCCATTTTACTCACTTGATCGGGAGATGCGGGTCGTTTTGCTCCATGCCTGTCCTCTGGAGACGTCATAATGAACGACAGCTTTAGGAAAATGTAGGTAAAGTATCATGCCACCTAGCATGCGCTAGCTGAATTGTCAACAATCCTCCGTGTCGCCACTTCCTGCTCATTCTACTTCTTCGTTAGTGTTGCAGGGGCTACGTTGACTCTATGCTGCCGCCCTTCGGAGGAAAGTGTAGCGTCTCCCTCAGCGCAGAAAACTGTTGATCAAACGCACAGAGCCAGGTGTTTGAAATCCAGTCAGCAACATCCCCACCATATATCATTATTATTGATCTAGATGTATGAATACATTGATATGTAGATATATAACAATCGACGGTTCTTTTGTTTCTTGCAAAAGTTATTACAGACAAAAATATTATGCCAATTTATTTATTTACTTAACTTAAGTCACTTTACACTGTCAGCTTATAGACATTTCAAAAAGGCGGTGATGGGAGGTTTAAATACACTGACCCCCAAAAAGTCGCCACCAAAAAACAGGTCAGACAATATTTTGTTGGACCGCATTTAACTTTGATTACAGCACACATTCTCTGTAGCATTGCTTCAATAAGCTTCTCCAATGTCACCAGATTTATTTCCATCCAGTGTTGTATTAATTTTTCACCAAGATCTTGTATTGATGATGGGAGAGTCTGACCACTGCACAAAGCCTTCTCCAGCACGTGCCAAAGATTCTCAGTGGGGTTAAGGTCTGGACTCTGTGGTGGCCAATCCATGTGTAAAAATGATGTCTCATGCTCCCTGAACCACTCTTTCACAATTTGAGCCCCATGAATCCTGGTATTGTCATCTTGGAATAAGCCTGTGCCATCAGGGAAGAAATAAATCCATTGATGGTATAATTCAGTATATTCAGGTAGTCAGCTGACCTCATTCTTTGGACACATAATGTTGCTGAACCTAGACCTGAGCAACTGCAGCAACCCCAGATCATAGCACTGCCCCCACAGGCTTGTACAGTAGACACTAGGCATGATGGGTGCATCACTTCATCTGCCTTTCTTCTTACCCTGATGGTTCCCCACTATCCTTCCAGTTTTTAATAATGCGTTGGCCAGTTCTTAACCCAATTTTAGTAGTTTCTACAATCTCCTTAGATGTTTTCTCTGCTTGATGCATGCCAACGATTTGACCCTTCTCAAATAGACTAACATATTTTCCATGATCACAGGATGTGTCTTTAGACATGGTTGTTTAAGAAATGAGAAGCTACTCATTCCATCAGTTGGGTTAAATAACTTGTTGCCAGCTGAAGGATAATCACCCATGCAGTAATTATCCAGTAGGAGGCTCATATATATTTGCTTAGTTAAATCCAGGTGGCGACTTTTTTTGGCCAGGCAGTTTATATAAAACATTGTTAAATTAATTACTTTTAGATTGATTTGTTTTTCTCACAACACCGTGTTTCTGTGGGGATATGTGCAAACAGCAGACTGTAGTGACCCTTCTGAAGGGTGACATTCACTGAAACTGTCAGTAGGTGGCGTAAGAGTAAACGTAATGAAATCAAGCAAGAGCCCGGAGGTGCTCGCACCTCTGACAGGACCAGGACAGGACGCAGTGAGTTCATTCCTGCAACACACAGTCGTCGGTGTATTCGCGCGCTGGTCTTGTTGCTCCCTTTAATGTGCTCAAATTTTGTTAAATCTGAAATAAAATAAAAAATAAATAAAAAACAGAGGCAACTGGACTTGTTTGAGTTTTCTTGAGAACGTTTCACCAAGAATCTCCACAGACAAAATTTTTAATATATATATATTTTTCCTGAAGCAAAAAGAAGAATAACAGTTTTACAGATCTCATTATTAGTTAAACTCACTAGACGACAAGCGAGGAAATATTAGAAAACAGATGGTGGAGAAGGTGAAGCATTTTTTAATCAGTCCCAATTTGCCTGTGAGAATTTAAAAGACCAAAAACTCAGACAAAACTTTAGTTTTGCGTTCATTGATTAAACGATCAACGCACCGTGGCATGAATAGACTATAAAACCGACATTTATCATTGGTCTGTCACTATAATTTGTGTATTTTATTATTATTATATTATTATTGTTATTTTTTTCAATTCTGTTTCTGAAACCTGAAACAGAACGTTTAGAGAAAATGTGTCTCTGGTTAAATCAGAGCAATCAGAACAATAATCTATTCATGTTTCTATATTATTATTATTATTATTATTATTTTAATCACCAAGACCGGGTGACCAATAGATCACGCGGTTCACAGGAACACGGAGAGAAAAGAGCAGAATAAAAGTTCAAATAAAGCACAATAAAATATAAACTGTTTATTTCTTTAAATATTGTACACAAAGAAAGTCACACAGACGGACGGAGACGGATGAATAGCCTACTGAGGGAGAGGGAGAGAGAGAGAGAGAGAGAGAGAGAGAGAGAGAGAAGGCGAGAGAGAGAGAGAAGCAGAGAGAGGAGGGGTTATCCTGCCTCTGCCTCTTTACCCGACAGTGCCCCGCACTCTCACTTAACCTCAACATAGTGCCGGACGGAAATAACCTAAAATACTTTTTAAAAATCCTCCGAATGACAACTCCCCGGGCTCAGCGTGACTTCTGACAACGACGCCGAAGTGTTGCAGTTTACTTTCTGATCCTCGGCGGAGCGCAAACAGAGGAGTTACCAAAGTCCCCGCCACGCTCCAGCGATGGTGACTTTACGCACGGGATTTGAAGGCTGTTTGAACTGACTCCTGTTTCGCCCCGGCGCCGAAACTCTGCCCTCATCGCCCGCAACAATCTTCCAAGTTTGCAAGAAAACACGCAGCGCATGTCGAAAAAGTGAATCCAGGTAAGAGCAGTCCTGTTGCATCGCTGTGTCCCGGCGCGTCTTCTGGGCTGGTTGTTTTGAAAAGTCTGTGTGCGCACTCCGCTTATCTGCGCTCCACAATAAACAGCGATGACAGCAGCTGATTCGAGTTGTATCACTGCCTTGAACCTGAAGCTGGACCCTCATTTGACTCGGTCGACCCTACATGACCTAAAGAAACAATTCACGGGATTTAGCTTTAGAAAAAAGTTTGGTGTTATCGAAAAAATGACTTAGATACTCTGTAAAAGAATTTGCGGCTGTTATAACTAACCTGAAATTACACCAAGTCACAAAACTTTATTAAAATAAGTTTATAATAAAGTAATAACTATTTTTGATACCCACTATTAGCCCGAGTTCACTGCCTTCTCCAGTTATAGCTATGTTTATTAGTACTCTGACACATTTGCTAATTATTAGAAATATTGTTTCACTTATAATAATATAATAATTACGTTGCACGTCAAAACCACGCGAGATTCAAACTGAGCGGCATTTAACAAAGCTGTTGATCCAAAAGTTGAGGTTTTGCTCCACTGTCGTGCCAAAATCGTAACAATAAATGAGTCATCCTAGGGAAACAACACAACTGTGAACAGAAACTTGTGTCAGTCAGTGTATTTCATTTTCTGTCAAGTTGTCTTAGTTCGTGTGATGCAAATTGTCGGCATTCCGGGTCCATTCCAGACATAAAAGATGCAAGTAAATTGTGAAAGGAAATCGGAGCCTTCCATTTCACCCCTGTCGTGCACTGTTAACAGAAATAGTCGAGCGGTTCTGCATCAACAGAAAATGTTTCTGTGTGCTCAGAAATCAGATTCAAAAGTCATCTAGAAAAAGTCAGCGCGCAAAATTGATCTACATAAAATTCAAAACTTTTTAAGAGTACAATATGATTTTTTTATTTTTTTATTTTTATTTTTATTTTATTTTTTTTATCTTGGCTTCAAGGAATCAAAGGGCCTCAAAATCATCCCATCGTTCATACACATTAGAGTTTATGGGCTGATAGTTTCAGTAGTTTCCTCTTCGGCCACACAGCGGTAGCCTTCTGTCCATAATCGTGGGCGCGTCTCGCTCTGCCGGACCTGTGCTCCCTGTGCGCGTCCCCGGCTCCGCTGCTTCTCCACAGTGCACATTTCAGCCAGGAGCGAAACTGTGTCTCCCCCACTCATGCACCGGGATACAACAGGGAGAAAATAGCGCAGAGGGGAGAAGAAAAGCTGGGGAAAAGAGTGGCGTCTTTAGGGCCCAACTTAACTTTCCCCCTCGGAGGTCACGGCGACTGACCCTAGAAGAATGCATTAGTCATAAATTAAAATAGCCCCGGAGCCCTAACACGGATCCATTGAGAGACAATACCGGGGAAAACAGGACAGTGTCCCTGCACGGCGAGAGAGTTGAAAATTTAGCCTGTAAGTTAATCTTTTCCCTTCTACGCCATTTTCTTTTATGATTAAACGTTTGCAGCGTGCGTCTTAACTTTATGGGCGATATAAAACCAAGTGTCAATTTCGCTTGACAGCCGTGCAGACTGGTAGAGTGGCAGCGCTGGGCGTGTGTGAAGTTAATTGCGGGTGTGTGAACTTGAGCCATGCGGACAGGGACAGCTCCTAAGGCGCACCGAAGCGCCTGCTGCTCGGGCAACGAGCGGTGTCTGTCTCCCGAGTGAAAGTTTGTCCCGAGTTCACGTCGAGGATGTGACAGGGGGTACAGGAGGACAAGGCACACGACAACGGCCTGGCAAAGGCTGATAGTCACTTCAGGGTGTTCCCCACATTTAGAGGCACGCTACACCTCCGAGATAAGCCTCTGCTCGCCTGCAGATAAGAAGCTTTTAGAGGAACGTAGAGAGATAACACACGCGCATGACAAAAAAACAAACAAACAAACAAAAAAAAAATGAGTCTGAAAACCGCTAAAGAGGAAACGCAAAGTCCGGATAACTGTTTCACTGATTTCTATATAATCGGAGCCACTGCATTTTAATCACCTGCGGGATTTAAGTAAGAACGTACAATTTCCCAGCACCAGCATTTAATTGTTTTACGCATCCACGTTTTTGTTTGCACACCAAATCACTCCTCTATTCAGAGTTATAATTTCCCGGCTTGACAGATCCACCAGTTGCCAGCTTGGGCCTGCCCACGTCGGCCCCGCGCAGTAAATCACAATTTCCAACAAGTTGTTTAATTGTTTGGACTCTGGCAGAACAATTTATAGACCGCCCCCTCTCTCTCTGTCTTGTAAGTGAGAGTGTCTGTCTGAAAAACAATCCGAGCTGGGGGGTCGCTGAAGCTGATCTCCTATGGCATTTTGTTTTGAGCAGGTGCTGCGGGTCTAAGTTCCCTCATAAGGTAAAGTGGCATTAGAGTGTCCAAATGGCAGACTTATATATAGGCTGCCAATTCAGCACATTGTCCCGGGCTGCATGTCTGCGCTCTCCCCGATGTCTGAGGGAGACCTGCAGCTTTTCTCTTTTTCCCCCCCTTCTCTCCGCCTCTTCTGTGGGAATCGGCGCTGGCAACAGGCGCGCAAGCCTGAACACAGCGACCGGTCACTGTGTGGTCCATTTCTGATGCTGTCAGCAACATGAAATGACCGTTAGAAACCGTGCGTAAAATATCCATAGCGTCTGGAGCGAATCTCAACCAATTGCCTCCTGTGATAGAAAATGAAACAACATACAAGCTTTTATTTAATTTTTTTTTTTCAGAAAAAAAAAATCATATTAATTTTTGGGCGTGCATATTTTCACAGATAATGATTTTATTGAATTTTGAATTTTATGAAAGTCTCCCTTGATGCAGGCAATTACATTTTCTGATTACATCTGAGTCATTTCATGATCTTTCCCATCATTAACACAAGTGTAGCTGTTTGTCATTCATTGCAAAACATTTATATTGAAATGATAAAATTAACCACCGTTAAATGTATTCGTTTATGTATTTATTTTTCTCAATTTTAACCTCTGGACATTAGCAAAATGGGCAAGCTGGTGTAAAATCAAAGCACAGCAAGGCTAACCTCAGGGTCTAATGCTCACGCTTAGAAATCTAGCCTTTGATTTCACGTTATTCTAATACCCCACATAAATATTTCTTGGGCTCTGAGAGGCCTCTTTCTGTGGAGTGATGCAGAGGGACTCTTTAGCCGAAAGAGGGTACAAGCAGTTGTAAAGGCCAGAGATTAAGAGATCTGACAGCGGAGATGGAGGAAGAAAGAGAAGGAATGCTCTGGATTTTGAGGCTGAATTTGGAATTTATTAGACACCCGCTACACTCTGATGTGCGAAAGAAACCCAGTTTGATTAGAGTATCAGGATCCACTATGATTTTAACTGCCCCCCCCTCCCCATAGCATTACAGTTATTTTATTTACCCTGCGTGTTGAGCAAAACATCTACCCTCCGTCTCACCACAGTGTTGCAGATTGAAGTGTTTCCATATGTTGTTTTTTTGAGGATGTCATTCACCTTCATCGGAAAACCGTCACTCCACCATTTTAAGTCTGTGGCCGATCCGTAGAGTCCTAATTATTTGTTGTCGGGCTCTTTGAAAAAGACACCAGCCCCTAAATTGGACATGTGTTGTACAAACACAAATTAAACATTTAGCCCTAAGTATTTCTCCCTGGGTCCTAAGTGCATATTAGTCAGCCTATACTTATCTCTGGCCCAACGGCACACCCAAATTGCAGTGTTGCTGTAGAAAAAGAAAGGTTGGGGCTCTGGAGAATGAGCACTTGAAGCATCCTGGCAGATGCCCATAAGTTTCTTAACCACAATGCAAGCTTAGGTGTGTTTGTACGAACGGTATGTGTGTGTTTGCTTGTGTTTTTTGTTTGTGGACTTCCTATATCCTTCGGGTTTTTGTGATTGTCGACTAAATAATCAGACAAGCGTGGGACTAATTGTGCTCATGTGAATTTCCACTGATGTAACTGTGTATCTGCATCTGAGCGACTGCACAACTGCATGCATGTCCTTGCACACAGTCAGCTGTGTTTCCGTGTGTATCTTGCGGTGTGTCCTTGTCGTTTGTGTGTTTCTGCCTGCCTGCATGCATGTGTGCTCCTCGACTGTGAGTGTGTGCCCCGCTGGGTGGACGTCCCGCTCTGTGGATCCCTCCTCTGTACTCCACCACTACGCAACCTTGGAAACAGCCTCCTCATTTTCCACCAGAGGTGGATAATAACGGGGCGGCGTTTTATTCTCCTCTCTCCTCTTTTTCGGTGGTCCGGGTAACCTCTCCTTTCTGCCACAGATTCTCCAGCACCTGCTCCCCACCATCCAATTACAAAGCACCGAATTAAGAGCTGACTTGACACAACGGCTCCTGATTACAACAGCACCCCGTCCCCTGCAAACACACCCCCTCTCCTTCTTCAGCTTCATTTCACATCTTTACATACATTATTTCATCTTTGTTCGTGGTGTCCTCTCAAGTTCTCAGCAGCTATTGTGAAGTTCATTCTAATTTTCGGCTAGTTTCTTTCTGACGTCTCTTGCCTTTATTTATCAGGGCGTGTGTCGCCGACTTCTGATGACTGCAGCATTAACAATGGCTATTATGTTCCTGCAAAGGATTGAGTGAGATTTATAAATGTATAGTTTACACAAGAGCCTTTGACAAATGGCTGCTGCACTGTTAACACAGACACAAAACTGGCATCCTGCCTGGAGAGAAAAACAACAAGGGGTGGCTTGAATCCACATTAAACTTAAAACCACTTAATAATGCTCTCGTACCACGATTATCTGGAATGAAAGTCATTTGCAAAGTTCCCCTTTTTCTTTCTGTTCGTTCGTTTCGTAATTTGTGAACTACTTGGCATGGCAACCTGCAACATCGTTCTCTCCGTGCTCTTGCCTTTCCTCAAGTGGAAAAACTCACCATCCCTCTCCGCTGACACAACACAGAGAGCTGCCATTGTTGAAAGTCATTCTTGGGAAAGTAGGTACTCAGTAATTGAAGTATTATTAAAAAGAAAAATCCTGCACAGAACAAATCCAGCTCATGGTACATGTAAATTCACTTACAAGGCTGTGCGGGGTGGAATTTTCCCTTAACGCTGAAGTCCTTTTGCCAAGTGAAGGTTTATCAAAGACGCAGCTGTCATCCTGAATCAGTTTTAAAGAAAAAATATGACAAGAATATTGAATAGTCTTTATTATGTATGTGGCCACAAATCAACATTTTCTAAGTGAGCTGATGGCTACAATGAAAGCTCGGAAAAGGCAGATGGATGCCGCCGTTTTTTTGGAATGGGACACCAAAAGGGAGGGAGCACACTGATTTAAATTAGTTTGGGCTCAATTTTCACAAAATTGAACCCAATTATGTCGGAGATCAGGGAGTGCAAAGGCCAGAAGAAACACAAACACTCCTTTTTTTTTTTTTTCAATCAGAGTAGTGTACGTTAACCCTTGTCTAATTATTTTAAAACGACACTCTTCAGGTTCTTTTATGTTGTATGCAAAAGAGATTAGTCTCACCAGTTATTATTATTCATTGCCGCTTGGCTATTTAAATGCCCATCTTTTTAATGGTATTGTTTCGCTTTAAGATTGCAGACTCATTGCAAAAAGACATAACTCAGCCTCTGTGTTTTCTCTGCTGCACTTCACCGACCCCTGGAGCTTTGCCAGACGCAGCCCTCAGATGTAGATGTTAAAAAAGGGAGTCCTGGAAAAATGTCCTCAACAGTTGATTCTCGTGGAAATAAATTAGGAGATCTCTTTAATCCAGCCAGTCAGACTGCAGACTCTTTGTGTTTCTCACAAAACTAGTGGGTGACCAGGTGACTGACACATGTGCCCCAGTGAGTCTTTATCTGTCAGGCAGCAGTCGCGGCCTTGGATTGCAGCAGCAGCAGCAGCAGCAACAGCAGATGCTTTGGCAATTACACTGCTCCTGATGATTTTACAGAAAAAGGAAATCACATACGAGCATGTCTTCATGTCCAGGAGCTTTTCAGTCCTTCCTCCTTCCTCCACTTCACTTTGGTTTCTCCTACTGTTTCTTTCAATCTGCCTTTTCCTATCCTTTCCGTTAGGGCTTTCGTTTAACAGATCCAAACTGGTGGAGGCATAACAACTTGATGGCTAACATGACAGATGATCTTATATCGTCTGTCAGGGTTAGGGCTATATGGTTATCTGTTATGGACAGATGGAATTCCCACCTCCGATAGTACTCCCTCACATTTACAGGCGCTGTCTTTACTTTTGTGCAGAATAAGAAAAGAAATGAAAACCAAAAATGCTGACATATCAAATAACACAACTTCCTGGAGCACTGCTTGTTTTATCCTGACAAGAGACTCTCGTGACAAGAGGGAGAACCTTGTTGTTGATATTGTGAGTCATTGTCTCTGCTGGGCATCGAGTATCTGTGCGGCACTACAACACTACAATGGTGATTTATTTACTGGGTATTTTCCTAATTCTACATAAAACTTGATCTGGAATTATTTGAAACACTGCCAATGACTCAGGGAGACAATATAGAAAAGTTGGTGTCATGAGCAAACATCCACTTGAAAGTGTTATGCTGCTACAAAAGCAGAAGGGTGGGGTGTGATACATGAGACAATACAAGCGCTGGAATGTTTTGACAATGGAATAAAAGTGTTTGAAGATACATGCACTTATCTTCTGTTTGACTGACAGCCAAGCTTGCTCATTCTGAATTGTCACGACACATGAGCCCCACCCCTCTGGCACTTGCCGCGGGTTAACATAGACAAAAGAAATTATCGTTGCACAACTCAGGTACTACACCTGTGAGTCTGATCACTACTTGTTGCCTTGCGTGCTGAAATTTCACTCAGCTGGCTTCACTCCAGCACAACACTGCAGATTTCATTTAAGAAATAAAAAGAAAATAGAAGTTTTTCTGCCCAAAGGATGGAAAAAGAGAAAGGAAATGTGTTGAAATTTTTGTGGCAAGGGTAAGGGCCTCATGTGCGGTACCTACGAACCTATCCAAGATCAATTTGCTGCAGAAAGAAAGGCATACAAAACAAATAATACATAGAAACAGAGGGCTTTCTTTGATCCAAACCATAAAAGGGGAAATTACATTTAAGAATTTAGTTTCATAAACTACCTCTCAATTGGTGCACTGAATAAACAAGGTACGATAGTAATTGAAAGTGCTTGGGGGGCATCGGGAGGATGTGGCTCCGTAGGTAGAACGTGTTGCCCAATCCCTGGTACATGGACCACATGCAGAAGTATCCTTGAGCAAGACACTAAACCAAGAATCGCCCCTGGTGCTTGCTCATTGTGATTGTGCTTGTGTGAATCAGTGGCTAGATGTGTCATTGGGCCCTTCCTTGTTATATGAATACAAGATCATTTACGTAAGCCTGGATAGGAGAAAGAAGACCTGTAGCCTTCACAGTGACTGTTGTCTGTCACACAAGTTTCGCATTTTAAGTGATTACAAGAATACAAGTATAAGAATAATACCATTTTGCTTCCATAAAGAGGCATATTACAAAACAAATTGTCCAAAATGAATGAGTAGTTCCCTAATCTGGAACCTTCACCCTTAATGTGAATGTGCAAAATCTGTTGGAAATGGACAGAACAATGTAAGTGCCATAAGCTTCCATTTGCACTTCTGACCAATCACGTTTTAAACAGGCTTAGATTGTATGCAGGTGAACGGTTCGTGTGGCGAATGAAAGAGGCAGACCGTCCTTTCATACACTCAGCAACACATTGCAAACAACCTGGCCTGTCATATTTATCATGCACACACTTGTGAAAGCCTGTGTAGTTGTTCAAGATTGTTAACTGTCCGTTCTCGAAGGTTGTGTCTCAACTTCAATCCTGTGTCTAACGCTGTTAGTGGTACATTAAATTGCGAGTGACTCAAGGAACAGGAAGGCCCGGAAATCCATTACCACTTTTGTGGATATACACTAACTAGACAGGAAGCCATGACACATAGCTGTTTTCCCCAGATGCTAAGTCATCCAACAATAGATGACGTGTTCCCCGATTGGCCATGATGCAACTCAGCAGTGCCATACATGTCTCCCATACATTTGCCATTTCTAAATCTCAATCATAGTGATATCACAATGATGCCCACTCATCAGCCTTAAAACTAAAATTAATGTGCCTAAAGACTTCCCCTTTAAAAGTCCATCCATGTTAGATAATTTGTTCTTGCCTTCTGCCATCAGAGTTGTAGTTTATACATCATTTGCTACCTTAAAGAATGTTTTCCTTTTACGATTGGAAATTAACGACATTCGCT
>JASGAT010396058.1:18868-32975 GCA_030220025.1 Chelon auratus
GCATTTTTCTTGAAAGGCAATCAAGGCTCGCCTTTTCAGGAATCTTTAATTACTCTGTGCAGAACCAAGCTTGTGCCATTGTTCTCACCTCAAATAAACTGAGAGAGATTAATAATCTCTTTAAAGTTTGAACAGAAAAACAGCTGCAAACAATCTCAGTGAGATTGTATTCTGAGCTCGTGTTTACATTGCTTTTATAAGTTGTTGCTCTCCAGCTCTTCCCTCTCCAGAAGTGTCGCCCTCCTCTAAAAGCAGACTGGGTAACCTTCACTTTGCCACTCGTAGCGGTTTGGAGTAATGGGGCGTGGTAGCAGGGTTCGGGGTGCGAGGCCTCTGTAAGGATCCTGTGGTAAAGTAGTGAGGGCCAGGATAACATGGTCCCACCCACAGAGCCAAGGCCCAAATCCAATTGGTCGTCAGCCAGCTTGTCTACGCAGGGCGTTACCATGGTTTCCAGGCCATAAAGAAGTCTTTAATCGAGCCGTTGTCATCATGAGATGGTGGTGAGTGTTTGGGCTCACAGTGGAGAGATAGAAGCAAGAGAGAGCGAACGAGGCCGGATATCGGCTGTGTGGCTCAGAATAGAAATGTACCACTTTATGGACGGCTCTGAGAGCAGCCCAACCTTGTGAGATACACAGATCAGTGTCATTCGTTATGTCATGAGTGTACTCATAGATGACCCGCTCCTGAGACGCTCCCAGCTCATATTTGTTTGTATTTGGTATGCTATGTCCTGTGCATGCTGCTGGATTAGCAGAAGTGTGGTGTGTGGTGTTCAGCGATGACGATGTGTGCAGAGGATCGGAGCTGGCTCGGGTATCAGGCTGACTGGATTCAGACCTCAGGTTTCCTCCATGGAGCCCAGCACACTTTAGATGGTCGGACACACGGCAGTATCGTGGCCTGTTGACATTTACACCAGAAGGTTTCGCACACAAGAATACCGAAGATGTACTTAATGGTAGCAACACTGTGTAAGTGTGTTGGCTCTGGTGAGCCATGTGAAGAGAGTTACAGGCACTATGTGGGCCCCACCTGTTGCTTTTTTTGTGAGTCTTGCGTCAGTGGCTTATTTTGGGGAGGTAGCCTTGTTTTATTGTTCAGTCCGAGATGATTCAACGTTGGAAACAACCAATCAGGTCAATAACATTATTATATTGTTGGAGGTAGTTAATTTGTCTTGGCTCGCAGCCCATGTGTAACCATATAAAACGGACCTTTGCTACAGTCCCTCAAGTTGATGGTTCCTGCCTTTGCAGGAGGGAGAACTGCTGCCTCAGCAAGCTGTTTAGTCTCATACTCTAGGAGCTTACACTGTGTCTCCCCGTTAAATATGGGAAACATACGTAGGCTGGCCTGTGATGTCAAATGTTATTGCTGGAGGCCTACTATAGGAAAAATCTCATTTGCCTTTGTAAAGCACTGCAGCGAAAAGGAGCTTATGTCATAAAGACGCTATTGTGACTGCTGCGGGGCCCACCGTGTGTGTGTGTGTGTGTGTGTCTTTAAGTGTCACCGCTTTAACCCATACATTGTGGGTTAAAGTGCGTTTTTGCACGTTTCCGTCATATTTGTACAGGTTTGAATGAACAATGGTTTCTGTACCTGTTTGTTCATGGTGCTCATAAGGGGAGCCAAGAGGCGGCCTTTGTGCGCAAGATTTATGAATGACAGCTGCTATTGTAGACGCCATAAATGATCACATATTTCTTCTGCCTGCCTCTCTTTGATTGTACGTGTCCTTTGTAACTGTGCAGATCCATGTCTTTTGCTGCAAGATAAGGTACAAGATAATGATGGCGACGAGAGAAGGAGCTGTGGTGTTTATCAGCTTGTATATAACGGAATATCCGCCGAATCAGATGTAAACCAAACACTTAAACACACACACACACATTTATATACACTGTATAATGTCACTACTTGATTCTTCCGATTCATATTTACTTAAGTACGCAGTTCCACCTGTGGAGTGGTTTCTGCTGAACGCAGGGTTTCGCTGGGGCCGTGCAACCCAGTTGCAAAAGAGTGCGCGAGTGTTAATCCATCAATTTCAGTTTAAAAAAGACCTTTGATGATGCGAGTAGCATCATAAAGTAACAAAGGGCCGAGAAAGGCAGCTTGGTGGATGTCAGATCAATAACTGTTAGCCATGTAAGCACTCTCAGACTCAACTGAAAATACCTCTAGCGTGCAAGAAGTGTCCTTCAGCTACTGACTGAGGAACAAGACAGTGGAAAAAAATAAAGGAAAAAGACTTAATCCCCGATAAATGTTAGCTTAAGGCTTCTATAGAATGAAATATGTACATGAATTCTTAAAAAAAACAAAAAAAAACATGCCACCATAGTGTAACAAGGAAGAGCAATGTGGGACGGGGGAGTCTGGGTCTGGCAGATGAGATAAACTATGTGTTTGATTTCTCTTATGAATACAAATTGCATATACATGGGGGAGGAGATTGAAATAAAACAGTTGATATTTATTACCACCACAGTATTTTTTAGTCATTTTTTTCCCCCCTTAACTATTCCTGACGACCACCTCCTCCATCTCAACAAGTCTCCTCTCCCATTCAGCTTCTCCATGGTTTACGGGGCAGCAGATTTGTGCGCTGTCCTCTAAATCATTTCCCTCTCTCGCAGATTGCTCCCCGCTGGAATATTGGCCTGACAGCCGTTTTTTTCCCTCCCTCTACTTCCCCAGTGGACTCATTTACATTTATGCACGCAGCAATTAATTACAGGCTGGCGCTGGCCTTGTAAATTAGAGGGAGCCGAGGTCGCCCTCATTAATTGCCCCTGACAGCTAAAGCCTTGTTTGGGTCGTAACAGGGTTGACTTTAGACTGGGACAGTGGAAGCTTAGGAGGAGTTGGCTGGTCTTCGTGCATCTGATATCACTTTGTAGTAAATGAGGAGAACTTACTTTCTTGAGGAATGTTATTGTATTGACAAGTTTTTCTTTTTTTGTTTTTCTCCATTTGGACACCACACCATTTTGCCACCTTTATGTCCCTGGCAGCCACAGGTCATCTTTCCAGGCCTTGTGTTTTGTTTTTAGCGTAACGCCTTCTGTGTGTTCTGGGGGTCTTTCATCCAAATACTTGCAGAGGGGTTTTTCTATAGACCCAGGAGTCAGGCAGGCAACTTCTCACGGTACTGGCCTTTTCATGCGAAGACGCTCCAACTTTTTCCGGCTCCTCGTTCACAAGGCCCTCCTTTCTTCTCAGTCATGCAGCGATGTGTTTGTGCATACCTCATCAGCTTGACAAAAGAAGCGAGAGATCCTATTCACTTTTGCCTTTGACATTCACCTCTTGTTTTTACAATCTTTCCAAGGCGCGCTGTTTGCACAGTGGAACAGGCTTTGTCTTGAAGGAGTGGGACAATGGCAAGCACCATAATGTAATCTCCTAAGGGTAGTGAGCAGAGGGGTGAGGTTTAGATGTATGTGCCGGCGCTTGCCCCTGCCTCCCACCCTTTACTTTAGCCATATTTCATGTTAACGCAGACTTGGGAGAGAATACATGTTGTCACTTAAGCTTCTGTAATGTTCACCTAGGTATTTCGTGAAGGGAACACAAAGGCTTTTCAGTCATGCAAACATCCCCTTCTTTTGTTCCACTTTTTAAAAAGTATTCTCTAGCTGTTTGCCCACCCACATGCTAACCTTGTCTTTTTTTCTACTGAAACAGCCTGGAAACATTATCTTTCCCACACCTTTGTGTTTTCGCGACCTAAACTCCACACATAGGATGCAGGATGCAAAGCTCGATCGCCGCTACCCCACAACCTCTGTGCCAAATAAAGCGGTCGGTGTGCACCTCAGTAGCTGCACGGTTTCTGTTTAAAGCTGACAGCCTGACAATAATACTGTCTTTCTGGCTTCAGCGGCCAGGTGCACAGAGCTTAGGCAGGAGTTGATTTGTTTGATCAGAACAGCTACAAGCACTTTTGCCATCAGACATGCTCAGGCAGCATGTTGGAGGAACAGTTTGTTTCAAATAAGCCTCCAGCGTTTAAGATGTCACTCTTCAAGGATCTGAACAGAACACTGCCATTTGGTAAAGCAAAGGACTAATATCTGATATACTGATATACTATAAGTCATAGTTTAAAAATGAGTGAAGAGTTCAGTGTTAATAGGAATTCAAATTACAACCCCAGAGTGAAAAAAACAGAGAGAAACAGAGAAACAATCACAGAAACAAGACAAGACCAGTAGGATAGGGCTAGTAGTCCTCTGAGCATCTACATGTGCTATAAGCTCATAATTTATGGGTCGAGTGAATTCATTTTGGTTTAATTGCCCATATGATTAGTTGGAACTATACTCCGGCTCCTATGGTGCAGACATGGAAGTGGCAGCACAGAGCCTCATGTGGTGCTAAGCTCATTGAGAGAGCTTCTGTCTCATAGAGTTCCATTGTTCTTACTCCAGTGTGTCCGCGTCCGCACAAGTGGCATTGACAGCTGCAACAAGACAACATTTGGGACCGTGCATATTTTGTTGCGTGAATGCGTGCATTCATTATGCAGGTGCGGGCCTCGCTGTGAACATTATACAGGGAATCTTCTTCTCGTCATGCACGATACCGCTCACCTCTCTTGTTACTCTCGATAATGCTGTGATGTCACAGCCTTTCTTCTCCAAAGGCAAATCTCTGGCCTGGCGTTTGGCCTGGCTCGCTTCCAGGCAGGTTTTGCAGCTGGCTCAACTGAGGAATAGCATGTGCCATTTTACAGCTGTTGGACAGTGGGTCTAAAAGGTAGCTGTTACTACTTGCAGTTGTCAGGAGGAGCCTGGAACGGCTTTATAGCCTTGTTCTCCTATGTCAGATTCCTCCTCATATTGGATGACAAGAGCAGTGGTCGAGCATGTGAGAGTTCAAGAAATGATTAATGTGGGTTTGATGTCTAAAACAGTGTGTCTCTGTTGGTCCATGTGTCCATCTGAGTGCTCACTGTTTCTGGTAGCTCAGTGATGCAGCCCATCCACTTTTATATAACCCCCTCTATTTTACTCATTCAGCTTGTGAAGTCACAGGTCACAGCATGGATAAAATGATACTGAGAATATTGAAATCAATGTATCTCACCATGTGGCCAAAATCTTTTAACTGCGTATGCGTGCGTAGGCCGTTGTGTGCATAAGTCCTTTTCTGCATCTGAAAAAACAACAACAACCACTTACATATGTTAAACAAAATCTTATCAAGTTTTGCAAGTCCTCATTAATGTGAACATATGAGTTGAGTGAAACAATAGCAGCAGCTCTCCTCTACTGGGCAGCCAGCTGTCCCTCTGATTACCCAGCGCCCTCCAGGTGTCGGATCTGCCATCTGCAGATGAGTGGCAGGGCGTGTGGAGCAGTGGAATGGAGGGGGGAGAGAGAGAGAGAGAGAGAGAGGGGCGGTTAGAAAAAGGAGAGGAAACAGAATAACTGGTTCTGCAGACATCTGGAACGTGTTCAGACGGGTCAACGAGAGCTGCCGAGTGTGAACGGCGCTCAAGGGAATCCAGCTCGCAGTCACTTGATTGAAAAGGTGGCTCTTTGAGTCTTTGCCTTTTTAACTTCTGTGGGGCAACAACAGAGAGAGAGAGAGAGAGAAAGAGAGAGAGAGAGAGTTGTATCTTACTGAAATGTTTACAGGGATGTTTCACTATGTTTTTGTTGACTATTTGTTAACATTATTAGCATCATAGCTTCTTATTGTACAAGCCTCTGAGTTGCTCTGGTTAGAAATGCCCTTAATTGTGCCCTGAGAGAAAAATGCTTCGCAGAGAGAATCATTTGGCTGATTAAAGACATGAATAAAAGATCATACATGTTCACTGTTTGCTTTTTTCTTCATTGTTCTCAATTAGCCTCAAATTGTGGAATCAAAGGCGCGTTAGTTTTGCCCTCTTTGTACAATTTAGATGCTGTGTAAAGGCCCCATCACGGCGCCTGGCTTCAGAATGCTGCTGTGGTGGGCTTTGCCGCTTGTCTTTGTGTGTTCAAGCGCTCTCTTTAAGTCTCTCCTTATCCTGTTCAGCTCTTTCTCTCTTGAATTAGTGACCTCCCACTCTCAATTAAGGCTATCTCCCTTCCTCTATCAATTTGGGGCCCTCTCAGTGCTGCCCCGTCCTAATCACAGTGCCTTCAGAGCTCTCCGCCGGCAGTTTGACCTCTTTGATGTTATTATTTGTTTTCTGTGACCCCCATGTGTACCAAATGACTGTTTGTAGTATGCGCTTGTGTGCGTGTGGGGCTATAATAAGGCTGACCCCCGGTTAGCACACAGAGTGCTCTGGTAAAACCGGGCAGCCCGAGAAGGGCGAGCTGTCCGCCTGATGAGAGAATTCTTTTTTCCTGCTCTCATTGGAATCAATTTCTGAAGCAAAATATCAGGCATTGCTAACCGCGTTAAAGCAGATTGCGGCCAATTTTTCGACTTCAAAGCCGCGTTCTAGAATCACGCTGTTTGTCGTTTGTTAGGCTTTGCGTGGCTGCGTTTGGGCCGTTGTTTGTGCAGTGAAAATGCTGTGAGAGAAGCACACTGATCCTCTGTTGGCTCTGCAGTGGACTTCACACAGGACCTCTGTTCTGTCTCGAAAGTCCGCTGCACAGGACTCTCAGGTGGGCTGAGAGTCTGTTCACTGGGCTCAATTTAAATGTTCAAACTTTGTCAAACCCTCAGTTTGTTGGCGGCATGTCAAAAATGTGTTCAGCATTCATTAAAATGTTTCCTGATTTGTATGGTAATGCAATCATCCTATAAAGGGCCAACATTTCTGTTTTTCATGCCCTGGTCTCAACATATTGGCATATTTTTATTTTTATTTTGACATATTTAGCCTTTAAATGATCATGATGATGACAAATATGCTGAGTTTCTGCTGTTTTTTATGTAATAAAAAGCATTTGCTTCTGTTTTCCTGTTTTCCAGGTGACGTTCATGAATTTTAAAGTCATCCACAAGTGAGAAGAGGGTGCTGGAGCCGAAGTCTCTTATTCTGTAAGTTGCCCTCATCGACTGATACTGATGACAAGTATTTCCTTGTACTGTAACGCTGCCAGCTTCTTCGTGCTTCTGTGCTACTGTTTGGCACTTGGGATGATTGCCGTCATGAAAAGACAGATAATGAGCTTTCACGGAGAACGCACCATTGTCTCGGCAGAGCAACTCTTGCTGGCGTTTGAACACGCCACTTTTAGTACCAGCGGTTGTGTTAGCTGAGCAGTGTGGGTGTGCGCGCGCGTGTGTGTGAGAGTGCATTGGTCCGTGTTAACAAAACTGCATCTGACTCTGTGCATGTCCACTACCTCTCACCCCTCCGTCGGCACATACAGAACGCTTTTGATTTGTTTCACAGCAAATGCAGACCTCCACTCCGGGTAGTGTTCTGCCCTGTGCTCCCTCAATAGCTGCTTTCACTTGTGTGAAGAAAGGGGTCTTTTAAAGGCTCTCACAGGCATCACTCCAGGAACCTTTCAGCTCTGGGACCTACTGTATGTCTTTTAATGGACTTTCTCTCTGTGAGCAATAAAGATTATATCTGCTGTAGGTAACACTAGCCTAAATTAAGATGGAGAGGTCGCAGCGGCCGATCTCGATGGTTTCAGCAGAGACGGGAGACATGAAATGTACAGATGGGAGAGGTTGGAGAAAAGAGTGATCTGACCATCTGGCTAATCCCCCTGTTTAAGAACACTTATTAAGGCCCTCTCCAGTGGCCCTTGAGCCGTGTCACTGCTAGGTCAACAAGTGGCCTGTTAGATTCTCGCCGGCATCTCACTTGCGGAGTGGACAGAAAAGCTTTGGTGTTTTGTTGTGCGTGATAATCCGTGCCCTGCTGCTTGGTTGGGGAGCTCACTTTCAAAGACTTTGATTTATGGCTCGTGTAAATTGTCTCCTATCACACTCCAGAGCTGTGCTCGTCAGTCTCAGGGTCGTGACCACATTAAGAGGTCACCAAGAAAATCAGTGGGGCTGCTGATGATGAACAGAATAAATTGATTCACTGCAAAAGAATGTTTCTTAACATAGCTGATTTACTCTAGGCTACCGGGTATTTTTACCCTCTTTTTTACCCTCTGCCAGGAAAGTTCCAAGAACGATCAGATAATGAAGAATCCCCGGTTTAACTGATCAGAAAACCAGAAAGGATGGGTCCATATAAACTTGGGGAGCAATGTCGGGGCTATGTGATGACAGATTTTTGTGGACTCTTTCATATGTTATAATTTATCTAACTAACTGCACAGAAACAGGACTACTGAAGCTCATGTTTAATTCTATCAAATTCCCTTAATTTCATCAATTCATCTGGAAACTTGAAATCACATTATTGCAGTTTCTTTTCAAATCTAATAACACAGGAGTAAGATGACAAGTGGACCTTCCTAACCAAATTAGTCTTTACAGGGTACCAACGTTGTCGTGACAGTAACAATTTATGGCAGCTTTATTTTGCAGGACTTTGTAAAGAGGAGCGTGCTATGTGCTGCAGGCCTTAAGTGACTGTAAACATTTAAAGGCTCTGCTCAGAAGAGTAGGGGTTTCTTTCAGCGTCAGCGGGCAGTTCATCAAATCTGAAATAAATCAATTCTTGTTCTGAGTTTTCCTTCAGAATATGTAGTCAATGTCAATTTTTTATTTGTGCATCCAAATCCATTTTGTGTTGCATTTGGGTAACAAGATCACATCTTGTCACAACTCTAAATGTACACAATGTAAGCGTAGCATGGGATTAATAGACATGTGTGCTTTCATCTGAGCTATATATCAAAGGTGAACTCAGCCACAGATGCAGCTTTGTGAACAGAATTCAGCCACTTTCTGCCTATTTGTGGAGCTTTGTTGTAACACATGGCTGCTGTAATAGCTGTCATTTGCAAAGAGTTTGTGACCAGACAGCAAACAGCCGTTGGGATGATTTGTGGTGAGCTAATGATTTAATGAGCTAATGAACCCACTGAGGTTACCTGTTTGGCGTCCACGAAACAATGCCCTTCTCTGCTCCGTTCTCTTTCACTTCAGCGTCGTATGTGAACATGACTGTGTCACAGTTAATGGGCAGCGTCTAACAAAATTTACTGTCGTTTCTCAACGCTTATGTTCACAGTGATCTGTTGTGTTCTCTTGAGCCGGGACATTTAGTTAATTGATCTGATTTGTCCATATGAATTGTCTGCTTTGGCCTAGCGTGGACAGGATGCCTTGAAAGTCTGCGTTAAGGAACTCATTTAGCGACGGCAAAAGAGAAGTGAACTCCTGCTCGGGGCATGCTGCCGGTCGGTGGATTCATCCCTGCGTGCAGCTCACCAGCACATCACGGCGTCATGTCAGTGTGCCATGTGTTTAGTTGTCAGGCCATGTCTGTATTAATTTATTGGTCTTTGTGCTCGCGTGCATGTTTGTGTTTTGCGCACTCATGCCTCATCAACATCCCGTCTGAGGCCCATCTGGCTTTTTTTGATGACACTGGTGGAGCTGCAGTGGCCGAGGCTTTAAAGCAGGGCAGTACCTCCCCACTTACACATAAGTCCATGGTGCAAGGCCCTCTGCCAGTAACAGTATAGACCCTTGTGGCTACTTCCCAAACCACCCAAGCTCATACCCCACTTTCTCTCTTCTATTGCCCTTGAAATGGGGCCTGCTGTAAATATTATCTCCCCCTGTGCTTTATCCCTCCGTTTATCCCTAAGTCGGCAGAGAGAAGAAAGGAGCCGTGGGGCTGAGTCACTTTTTCCCCTCTCTTCTCCTCTCTCCAAAACCACAGGCAGCGGCAGCGGCTTCCTGGAGATGAGCGCTTTTGTCTGTTGTGTGACCGCTGCGGCTTTAGGCAGATCCTCCTCTGATGAGGTAATGCTCAAGCTAGATGAGCAGGCAGAGTGAGAAAGGAGGGAGGCGTACGGCGAGAGCAGCCTCGGGATGGATCTATATTTTAACTTTTGATTTATTTCGGGGAAATGCACGCGCTCTCTTTCGGCAACACCCTGCTTCACATGGAAGCCATCGGCGGTGTTTACACCTCCTCACAGTTTGACCAGCGTGACCAGTTGTCCACTGGCGGCTGCCGTGTGGGTGACCGGACAAGGTGGAATCAGAAAGGAAACGAAAGGAGCGTGAGGTCCAACATTCAGCTAAGACCCAGCCAGAAATTAAACCTGGGACTTTAGTCGTGGATAAAATACTGATGGGAGGATGGATACGGAAAGTAGTGAACATCATTGGGCAGAAATTCAGAGTTGATAATAGTCGTTGTAGTCTTCTGAATTTCACAATGCTGTGTCCCTTAAACTAATTTCAATGTCACGAGACAGTGATGATGCAAAATGGACAGTTTTGAAAGTCAAGTTAGAACATTTTGACTATACAAGTGTTCCTTATGATTGCGCAAAATCAGACAGTGTGATGGAAGGTTTAAATTTAGCCTGAAACATCTACTGTCCTTGTTACAATGCCGTACAGTAGTGATGTATGGGTAAGTCAACACTTCCTTTTCCCTCACCAGCCCTAAAAGAGTGATTTTCTCTGGCGTCTCCAGTTTCGTCTTAATGCGACTTCTAACTTTTCACATGAGACACACTAGTATTACCTTCGGATGAAAAAAAAAAAGGCCCTTTGGCCGATCTGCCGATGCTTGGGAGAAAGCACATGACACACACACCAGGCCAAAAGAAAGAGTTGGCAGAAGCTGCAGCACCCGGCAGATTGGCAAGACTAAAACAGGAGGAGAATGGGGAAAATGAGTTGTAGGAATAAGTTGTGTTTTTATTTTTGGGGCAAGTGAGGTTTGTTCTTTCCTTCATCGCTATATAATCAATGACAATAAACAACAAGCCAGACATCACATCACATGTACTGAAACAGTCAGAAATATTTGAAGAAGTTACAAAATCTGTTAGTTTGCGTCAATATTCAACGACAATATTTCAACAGATGACAATATTTCAACTCTTGTCCTAAACTGTTGCGAAATGAAGAGCCCCGTCATTATTCTCTGTGTGCTATTTTAGAATTTCTTCACAGATAAAAAACAAGTGTAAAAGTTTTAATGTGATTTTTTTTTCTTGTATGTTTCCACTCAGCTTTCACAACTGGCAGTAAAACACAAGTTGGACAGTAAGTGCGCTCCCTGAATGTGTTTCCATCCACGCTCATGCAGGAGTGTAACATCTGCACTCTTTTCCATAACTTCTTTGGTGACAACTGTTACCTGCTTAGACCGCGGGCCTCCTGTTGGGGGAATGCCACTACACTCGCTGACATTCAGGATAATTGCTTCCTGTTTTAACTGTCATGGGTCCTGGAGGTCAAAGGCCAGGGTCAATCTCAGCTGTTGTGCCCTGGGCTCCAGGGAAGGCCACCTGGTCCTTAGATCACGGTGATCCACCAAACAATATGCTTCTTCACCTTTTTTTACATGCTTCAACATGCCTCAGCAAGAATGATGGCTTTTCTTTTTCAGCTGTTTGACTTCCTTCCACACTTCATTAAAAACTGTGTGTTTTTAAATAGCTTGCGTTTGAACGCAGTGTTGACTGCGTGGGAATGCCAAGACGTGAAGCAGCTACTCTGCAACAATACTTCTAACACCTGTTTCTAAGAGACTTGTGTCAGCTTCTCATTTGTGAACACTATTTAACTGACCCTCTCTAGCAAACACCCATGCATCCTCATAATTACAGTATTCTCATTACAGTAAAAATCCTGCATCTCATTTTAAAGCTGCCATCAGCTAAAATTAACTGGCCTTAATGGCTGCTGATTGCATTCCAACACCGGGCGACCCCCTCCTCCATTTTTAGCCATCACATCATTTAAGTACACGCTAGCATAATTGAGGTCTCTTCCTTGATTAGATTTGCACCAGCTTTTAACAAAGCCTGCTCGAACTTAATCCAATGAGGCCCATTGTAACGAGAGCGGAGGGATGACATCGCTTCTGGTTAGCTTCAAAATCAACCATGCTGTCGAGCAATTAGAGGCCGCGCTGCTAAAGAGGCTGGACAACTGAAACTAATGACACAATGGTTCTCAAAGCTCACAAGACAACAAGTGGGCAGCGGAACAGTGTCTTAATTAATGTCGGCAAACTTTGCCTCCTTAGAAAAGAGAATTATTCATTTCTCACAAGTTGTTTCACAGTTAAATACTTTTAATTAATAATACGACAGACACAAAGCAGCGAGGCAATAATGTTTTCCTTGAGATACGCGATACATTTTAGATTCGGCCCATTCTGACCAGATTCACTGGTTCATGTCACTTCTACACTAAAGCCCTGCTGCAGAGAGATCTGAGTTTTACACCACGCGCTCAGCAGACCTGACCCACTGGGACTTGAAGGAGCAGCTCAGCGGGGAGTAGAGGTGTCGGCTCTGGCTGCGTCCTCCGGTGACACCTGCCTGTCCATAATCACAGTTAGAGACTNCCCCTGACCTGTGGCTGTGTGTCACACTCTCAATCCCTTAATCTACTCCTTTGTTCTCTGTCACCGTCAATTAGTCATGTAGCAGAAGTCAGCCAGAGGAAAGTGTTTGTGTGTGTGAGAGCACATGCTTGTGCATGAACACTTTAATTACCTTTGAGTGCTGCATGCATTTATGTGTCTGAGAAGCCGGGTGCAGCATTTGAGCGTGCATATGAGTCAGTGCTGAGGTGATTAGTCAACTGACAGGATATTCGCAGCCAATTTCATTTGAAAAGTAATTTTAAATATTCACAGATTCCACCTTCTGAGATGCAATTTAATGATTTAACTTGGAACCTGACATTAGAAAGATTCAGCATAAACCCTAAAAGTAAAGACATATAAACAGACTCAAACACATAAACCTTGAAGCTATTTGAGGCTGATGCTTATCTTTATTTCATTTTACAGGCGGGCATACTGTATGCCATTAGGCTTTGTCTCATTGATCCAGTGAGATGTGTGTCTAGATTAAGGACACAAAGTCAAGACTCTCTCTCCAGCTCTTCTTCCTATTTATTCTGCGCCTGTAAACCCTCCTCTATTCTTAACAATGGGATTTCACTAAAATACGTCAGAGCAAGTTGGAGCTCACCTGTTCAGGCCGTAACTAATCCAGAACTATTTTTGTAGTTGATGTTCAATGATCTGGACCATAAGGTTGGGCAGGATTGCTGGTATGCTGGACAGAAGGAAGGAAAAAGAAAAGAAACAAATGAATTTGGACAGAGGCCCAGTTTGTGAAGAGCCATTTTCTAATCAGAAGCTGTTGATTGCAGTTTAGGGATGTTTTTGCTGTGCAATTCTAATAAACGTACTAACGTACTTTACGTTAACGTACTTTATGTTAACGTACTTTATTGACCTCAAGCATAATCAGAAAATCTCAATTCTGTAGTGGTGTATGCACATGAAACCATAAGACTATGTACACCGTCTTATCTGGGTCCTGTGCTTACAGGCAACTATTGACAGAAGCTGATATGCAGTGTGATAAATTCACTTTGATTTACAGAGAAAACAATGCTGCATTATGTAGGCCAGGGACACTTAAAACTGGAGTAACTGTGATGTGAACACAGGCCAGATTTATGTGCTCGTGTTCAAGAGGGCAAGCAGCTCCAGAGTGTGTTTGTTAAAGCCTTTGGAGGAGGCTCCGAAAGGCTTGGCTCCCTTTCAAATGCCGGATCACTTGCTGATAATAGAGACAGATTTTTTGATGCCGTTGCTAGTTCGTCGTTATTAAAGGATATATGTTTAGATGTGCAGTTAAAAAGTGCTGCGCGCGGGCATCGCTGAAGAAAAAAAAAAAAAAAAATAAGCAAATGCAAATGATTTATCATCTGGATGCTATTAATTTAACCCATGGAGCCTTACTCAATAATTAATGTCTATTGGCATATGACCCTATATGCCATACAGTAAACAGCATGTCTCATAACTATGTATGAGATCTTGTAGCCAGCTAATATATGGCTGAGAGACCCAGAGACAAGCCCTGGGTCTTAATAAATCAGCCATATCTAATGAACCCCCTAATTGTGATTTACAGCCTGCAATCCGAGTGCTGTGATGGAGAGTGAAACGGCTGAACAGGGAGAGGGAGAGAGCGTGCAGAGAACGAGCAGAACCTTGTCC
>JASGAT010396058.1:33015-59864 GCA_030220025.1 Chelon auratus
AAAAAAAAAAAAAAAAACGCTGCTCCTTTTCAGCAACTGTGAAATCTCACGAGAGTGTTGTTTAGATGTGATACTTAATGTGATAAAAACCAAACAGCTGGAAGAGCAGCAGTCCAACCAAGAAAAGAGTGAGGGGACATTTGCACATTCACACAAAGTAGTGAATTAAAGAACCCCTCTTCATTTAGAACAGTGCTATGACATCTTCTTTGGATTTTTCTCTCATGCTTCACCAGAAATAGTTTTTCCCCTTTTTTATTCCCGACTAATTGAAAACATGCCTCATATTGCTTCTGTGCCCTAGTATTCCATCAACACTGGTCCTCGAAAAGCTCAACAAACCAAAGACCTTTCATCACATGTCTGTAGAATCACTGCAGTGCATTGGTTGATTGACAGCCTTGTTGCACTGAACAATCCCAACTCATTCTTAAACATTTGTCCCATTTCAACAGCTAAGTCCATGTGAATAATGACTACTGTGATTGGTCAACACCATGGAACAATGTATATTCTCCTCAAGCTTGTAAAGGACAATGGATACCTTGTGCTGTATAGTCAGGCTTTGACCTCGCACCGCACGCTCACACCTCTCTCCACTCAAGGCTGTGACTGTGTGTACTTGCACATGTGTTTTTACACACTCCAGCTTATGTCCATGTTCCGGGGAAACATGGGGCATGCCTGTTCTTTCTCAGCGGGTATGAACCGGACTCGGATCCGTCTCTTCAGCATCTCGTCTCTCCACACTCTGCATGTGTTTATTGAATATAGGCTGCTCCTCCGCGCAATCAGATACGTCTTTCCGACACACACATAACTGTTTCAAATCACTCAGCCCCTTTCCCACAATACACACATGTAGCCAAAGACGCTCATGTACACTGTATAATGTGTCGCTTCAGCCAGACCAGGGGACACACTGCAGAAGGGATTAGACTGGATTGTGACAGCTTGACATGCCGGGGGACACTGACATGCCTCCAACTGCCAAACAAGACAACTGTTCCCAGAGAGGAGAAGAAGTTTTCACGGTGCTCATCTGCTGATTCAGCAGTACCTCCCTCATACCTACATTTAAATCAAACTTGGCCCCTTTGTCTGTATGATGACAATGAGTTTGAAAGTACATAGATAAATAGGCAGTAAACATTTTTGTACAATCTGAATCACAAAAAAAGGAATAAAGCTTCATAATTATGAACAGTTGCATATAGGTGCCACAAAAATAGCTGATCGACCAACTGTATGATGTGTTGACTTTTGTATCTCGGATTCTTTCAATTTTTAGTGTGAGTACAAATATTATTATCATCACTGATTGTACTTAAAAAACTTTAATCACTTTGTACTCGCTGTAAGACCATGTGGGTAAGAGTGTCACACCATCTTCTTTCTTTCTCCTGACACGTCTGTGCACAATGAGTAGAAATTAAATCCTGCATTCTGAGCACAGACAACTTGTTTGGGCCATCTGTACACATTACGCATTCATGACGGTCAATAATTGAATAAAAATATGTTGTTTATTGACCGGCTGAAAGTAGCATGCCTGTGAATAATGCAGTCATTTCATGCTAACAAAGCTCCTTCTCAGATAGGGAACAAAGCTCATTGTCAGAGGATAGAGAGGCAACTGGGATTACAATGGAGGCATGCAGTGAAATGACTTGTCAGTCCTAATCTAGGATTAGCAGGCTTTCACGGCTCCTGGGTGCTCTAAAAGCCACCTGTTTGGACGGTCCTGCAGATGATGTTACACTCTAGAGCGCCTTGCTTGACTCAAATTCTTTTGTTTGCATCAAACTTTTAAATCATTTTGTTTTATTAAAATTAAATCATTTATTTAAATTTGGTAAAACAAAAAAATGTGCAGTCAGATCTTCAGATTTTCTGGCTTGGCTGGGTGTGTTAATCCACTAAGTGTTTAAGTTTGATTATGTCTTTTCACCAGTGTCACCACACAGTGTTCTTTAGGGTTGTAGATTAAAAGCATTTCCAATGACTGGGACACTTTTTTTTCCTCTTGACCCCCTAGTCAATTTAATGATGGAAATTTAGGATTGACATGTGACATAATTGTTCTCCACTTTTGTCTCTGGGAGAGGCTCCTCTGTGCCATCGTGTCCTCTTAACTCAACATTGACTTAATTATAAATGTGGCTCTAGGATGTACAAATGCAGTAAATCAACACTGAAGAAACATGTCTGGTGATTGTTTTCAGCTTTGGTGAGGCCCCTGAGTCCTGCGATGACTTATTGAAGCTCACTTTTTCTTTGCTGTTAGCCTCAGGGCTAATGGGATCGCTCAAGTGTGAGGGCAGCTGCCATATCGCCACAGGCCCTCTTTCCACTGCTGATGTCACCCTGAAATGGACATTAATGCCAATTGTATTTTAGAAATTAAACTTTTAATTGCATAGTCTGCTTGATATAATTTTATTTAGTACACATTTTTGGGTGATTCACAAACACATCCACTCGCATCTTCTTTGTGTTGACTGAAAAACCTTCGCTGAAAGGGAAGGTTTATTCATAGTTTAGGGTTTTAGGGTTATTCATAGTTTCATCTACGTATATTCTTAAGATAATAGGATTTTCCCTTGTTTACAGCTTCCATCAACTATATGGAGAGACCAGGGCAAAACAAGGCTTAAAACTTGTGTAACACGCTTATTTGTGCATCGCAGTGGAATTGTGCTTGTCCCCAAAGAGGTCAAAGGGAACTTGTAACCAGCTCCTGCAGTATAACACCATATTACCTCATGTAAAGTGTTTGCCAAATGGCATGTGCTGTGTGCTTTGAGCTGATAAAGATCAGGGGCGAAAAGAGATGAGAGAAAGGGAGATGAGAGAGGATAGCACTGTGAGTTGATGAAGACATTCGAGTCACTAAAGAAAAATCCACATGAATGGAGGACTTTTCAACAGTCTTGAGATTATTGCTGTTGGAATGAAAGCTTCCTTTTTTACCTTTGGATCTCTTATATATAAAATATTTAAATACTGTCCCTGTAACATTTGTTAATGCTCAGTTTTTCAGAACACGTTTTGGCTTATCTTTGATGTTTATACATAACACAGACATCTCAGTAATAATTGTTATCAGTTTAACACAGATTACTTTTGGAGTTCCTCAGGGTTCTAGTCTTGGTCTTCCATTCTTGTTGTCCTTGATTGTTTTCAGACTACATGCAGGGTAATTTCCAATATTTGTATATTTCTTTATATTATTATGTGGATGATGTTATACATTCAATTTTTCAGTTCAGTTCAATTAAATTATATTTATATAATGTCAGTAACAATACAAATTGTCTCAAGACACTTTACAACATCTGGCCTGAAACCCTTAAGAAAGAAGAGAGCAGAGAACAATAGGAGAAACGAGATAAACATTTATCAGTCACAGATACACACATCTGACTAAAGCTTACATGTAGAATCTGATGATGATACAAATACAACATATAGCTAATGATGTTACAGGACAGTCTGAGAATATAAGAGGTATCATAGGCAGGTTGGGGAATTGTTCATTCAGGCAGGAGGCCATGAAGACTTGACAGGCTGATGAGATCACGACAAGTATGGAACTCCACAGGAAACACACAGCTCCAGGCCAGAGACACTTGCAAGAAGTATTATATATTATATATATATCATGTTTATATATAATATATAGTATTACAAACTGATAAACTCAAAGTGATGGCTTGCACACCTACAGCCTGTTAGGAAGGCTATATGTTGTCAGTGTTAATACAGCCACAGGTAGTTTTGACTTGCATTTAATTTTGTTTAACTGTTAAGCTACATTACAGAATATCCCGTAAAAGTTAAGACATCTAGAACACAGAAACAGCAGTACGTGAAATTCATGAAATAACTTTGAAGAATGACAGAGTGTTTTTAATTGCATTGAGCAGTCTAGCTGTAAATAATGATCTATTTTTGACAGTTTCCCCTGGCTTCTAACATACAAGGATTCCTTGTGCTGCTTTAATTGTTACAATTAAGTGCTCTGCAATTATGTCTTCTGTTTTATGGGCTGAATCGTTCTGATTATATGGTGGCATATTAGGAGAAATATGATTAAACCAAGGACTTTTAACTCCTGTGAGCAGGAGGGAGCAGACAAAAAGTCCTTTTCACCCACTGAGTGTTGACTTTGGTCTTCAATGGTTTCTTCAATGGTTTACTCTGTATCTTTGCCATGAAGTAGATAAATGTATATGTGTACTGTATTTGTGTTAGGTAGGGGTGTGTTCGTGTGCCAGGAAAAATAACAAGCACAAGGGAGGGTGTTGGTCACTAAGGCCACTTCTGGATTTCTGGGGGTCTGCGGTTTTAGTCGGGCATCATTGAGCTACAGAGCCTGAACACACAGACCCAGAACACAGTGTGTGTTTACGCCCACTGTACAAACCACGCATTCATCATTTTTTTAAGTGTTCCATCATTGGCTTTGATTAAGATTTTCCATCAGCAGGGCAAACGGAGACATCAAACCCCACAGTTAGCTTCAGGTGTTCATCTGATGAAAGCCAAAATCCTTAAACTGCGTTTGTGTTTGTCTCTGTTGAAGATATCGAAATGTTCTTTGGATACTGAATTTCTGCCCACGTTTTACCCCATTGGGAGTAGGAAATGTAAGGGGAAAAAAATGAATTGCTGACATTAGAGAGAAACTCTTTACACATTAATGTCATTAGCTACTTTTTGTTGAAACGTTTTAAGATTGAAACTATACAGGCTCATTTTATTCTCTTATAAAATCCAATTTTTAAAACAGTTTATGTCAGGACAGGAATAGCCTCGGTTATATTTTCACGTGGTGCAATTAATATGGCACTTGAATGATGAGATTGAAGCATTCATCGCTATTAAAATGATAATAAGCTCCATTGAGGTCAGTTTGAAACATACACAGTCTTGTTCTTCTGCTCTTTAACTGACAGACTGACATTTCATATAACACTGATTACATCTGAACTCACTGCGTGGAACCAGTCTGACACCAGCATATGGAGGAAGGTAGCACTACACATTACCCGAGGGGCCAGCCTATAACCAGTCATATAAGAACCACCATGCTCCTGGAGGATCTAGTGCAATGTGTTTGTGCCGGTGACCTACTGACTAACATGTTTGCACTGGTGTGAAGGGCATGTGCTGCATTTCCCAGACATCATTGTCACTCAAACTTTGGTGGCGGTATATCATCTTCCCATGTTTTTTAACAGGTTATCCAGTGAGCTCTTGTTACTATGAAGCCCATATGGATAACGTGCATATTGAGAATTTTCTAATTTAAACAAAATCTAATGACAATGTGTGTCATCTAATCTGGGAATCCAGTGAAATAAATACTATACAAATAAAAGACCTCAGAATAAACTGCATAACAAAGCTCTACTGTCACATTTCTGCCTCGCTGATGCACAAGTTAATGTTTCAGTGGTCCTTTTAGTTTATTCCAAAGAAACTACTTATGAGGTCGACGACGGAAACAAGAAAATCTATAGTAGAGCATATGAAGACAGTCATTAGTGAAACATGCAGCATGTTGTTGCTGTCAAGGACCAAATTATATATCACATGCCCGACCTAATATTAGAGTTTTTCAATCTGCAATATGTTCTGAGTGTTTTTTTATAATGAAATCACTCAGTGAAATTAGAGTAATTCAGTTATACTCGCTGCCCCTGCCCATCCCCTCTGTGTGCCTTGTGCTTCTAAATACTTTCTAACAAGGTCAATACATAGAAGCCTTCAGTGCAACACACTGATGATCATATAATAACTTGTTTACACGAGAGTCGTGGAAGGGTCTTTGTGTGAGGGCTGATTGATGTAGATAGTGTTGTGGATAGTTCAGAGGTTCACTTAAGTCATGAGGAGATCAAAGATTACCTGAAGTTGCATGCGATAAGTAACCATAGCTTTGAAAGAGAGCGGCCAATAGTTGGCCCTGTTGCCTGCACAGCTACAGATCTGCCCACGACAGAGAAATCTGTGTTGGGTCGGAATTTCAGGAAACAAAACTGCTTTTCTTGCTATCAAGGCAGTGACGAAACAGGCTGGTTTTGGGGGTAACTGGGGCTTCTATTGAGCTTTGCTATTTTGGGCAAAAGGGGCAGGACGGGGGAATCTCTGGGAGAAAACAGGGCAGCATGTGTGTGTTCACATTCCACATGTCTCACCCATGACAGTGCCCTCTGTTTGCAGTGCTCTGCGATGATCTAATGAGAGTCCAGACAGGCCCAAGATTTAGGAGCTGGCCGAGTTGTTCTCATACTAGGCCAATTCTCCTCTCTTTTACCCCTATTTATTTATCCACGGAAAGCAACCAAGCACACATTCTTCTGAGCGACGCCCTGCTACTCGTTCATACCTGGGAGTTGCCTGGTGCAACCACAGACTTCTACTGATGGCCACTGAGCAACTTCACTGCAGCGATTTTCTTAATTCAGCCCATTCTTGAAACTAAAAATCAAGATATCTCGGCTTCTGTTGCTTCATTCTCTGAAACAATCTGTCTCTCGATAATCCCTCATCTTTATGGTAGTACAGTCATAAATTGTTGGAGTACCCCATTTAATGATTTATAATATTTTTTATAACAATTGATCCAATACTTTTGGTTTGGCCATCAGTTGTAGTCGTGATGGCGCTGTACTTAAAGTAACTGCTGAGATTTAGGAGCAAGACGGAAAGAAACTCAAGGAGTCAAATGATACTATATAAGTGGTAAATAAAATGAGGGCTAATCACATCTATAATCCAAACTGTCAGTGATAAACAACCATTACAGTTTACAGAATCTGGTTTCCTTCTGGTTTTACCTCCAAACAACGTGGTAAACATCGTGACTAAAGCTGTTGCTTTGTTGAGTTCTGTGTTATCATCATAGATAGAGGAAATGGACAAAACTACAGAAGCAATGGATGCAAAGGTGCAATGACCTCTTTCTCAAGGATATAGCTGTTGTCCTTACAATTCCTGCTTGCTGACACAGAGAGCCTCTGTGTCTTTGTTTAAACTGTCAGTTTGCTCACTTTCATCTTCTTTTCTGGTTGGGACAAACAATTCCAAGGAAAAATTGTCCCTATTTTCTTTCCCCTCCTGTTTGTCTCTCTCCTCTCACTCTCTGTCTCTTTCTCTTTCTCTTTCTCTTTCTCTATTTCCCACTTCCTCGGTCCTATCCAGCTGGGACGGCTGAAGATTTTACACCCAATTGGTTGAGTTGGAGGCCTTTGTCGGAGCCCTTCTCTCACTCCACAAGTGGCAGAAGGGACCTGGGTTGTGAATGGTGCTTTGTGTACTGTTTTTCTAAGAGGGGGCCCTCTCTCTCCCGCTCTCATCTGTCACAGGTCCCTCTCCGTCCGCGCTCCACAATGCCTGATTGTTTCTGCCAAGTCGCCAGGTTCCAGGCCAGATCAGAACAACACTTTCCTGCCAAATTCCAACCCCGGTTTTCGTTTTTCTTCCACTCACAAAGGGATTCTAAGTTACTGTCCATGTTTTAGGAGGGGACTCAGCTAACTGTCCACCAGCAACACTTTGTTTGTTGAGTGTGTCCCTGCGCTAAAGGCTATAAGAGCTTCCATAGGCAACAAAGAAAAGAAGGGAACTTTAACCAAAATGCTGAAAGGGAACAGTAAGTAACATTGCTGCCATTGCTAACATGTATTCAGCTTAGATTTTATCATCAGGCTATTAATCATGTTTATGGGAGGGTCTTTCTGACTTCATGTTAAAAAAACGCAAGGATGAAAAATTAAAGCTCCTCACTCAACAGTGTGTGTTCTGTTTAGTTATCAAGAAACCAATCTCACCAGTATCACTTACCAAGAAATATCTTAGACAGAGGAAATGCTTTCATGGGAAGCAGTTGATATTTTTGTTAGACCTCTGACAATATGAAAAGGCTTTTGGAGAGAGCTGCAGAGCGTTGTGCGTGAAAATTAATTTGTTTTTCAGGTATCAGTGTAACATTATCGTCACCGTGCTGTTTTCCGAGGCAGTATCAGCGTAGCCAAGCTCATTCTTCTGCTGGTCTCGTTGGGAGAAGGTTGTTCCGTTTGCTGTAATCACTCAATGTCTTCCTGCGTCTCTGAAGGGAAGGAGCAGAGATTGTCACGTGTAAAAGCTGCAAAACACATATCTCCAAGATGTTTTTCATTTTTCATGAATTAAGACACATAAAAGCTTATATTCCTGTGGCGACTATGAATCTTTTTACTGCCCTTGACAAGCTCAAAGGGAGCCGATGTTTGATTTACTGTTTTAACTTTTAAAGACTCTAAAGTTCTAATGTTTGTTCAGCAAAAGAGGTGACATCCAGCTATAGCAGAGGCTGCGCAATACCACAGGGTATCTCTATGTTTTCCTTGTTTCAGGACTGTGACATTATTAACTGATCACATGTGGCAACTTTTTAAGGCCAAACCTGTTTGTTCGGTGTCTCTTTTAGGCTTTATATTGTGTACACTTGTTTTAACCCTGCATTCTAACATTATTCCGTTTTATATTATACCAAAAACAAGTAAGCTACATGCAGAAACAATATCAAGAGGTGAAAAAATAGAATTTTTTTTTTTATTTTTAAAATGTGATTTTATTATATCGTTAACAAGAAAATTAGCAACTACAGTTGTTTCTAAACTCAATCCACAAAAATCGGTCGGGCGCGTCATGTTAGCTAAAGAATTAAGTCATCTAAACACTAGTAATGTGACTCTTTTCCTGATGACCACGGCATGAAGTATACTGTTCTCCTGATGCAACCAATCACAAAAGGTCTCGTACCGTTGCACGATGAAACCCTATCAGTGGCAGCGAGTTAAGAGGCTGGGCATTCCTGGCCATATGAGACACCAGTTCCAAGAAACTAAAGTCTTAAGCTCCCCCATAAACACAGCACCAGCAATATTGTCAGCTAAATATAGGCTCCCTTCTGTCTTCTCCCTTCCCATCGCTCTCTCGTCGTTCCAGTGTGGACTGCACGAGTTGCTCATGGATTAGAGATTTGCTGTTTGTTGTTCGTCTCGGGTCCTAGAATCTCATGTACGAATACTGCTTGTGTGAAATGCCGGCGGTCTCAAGAAAAAGCAATATCTTCAAAAAATGAATCGCTGTAGAAGAGTAAACCTTGTACAAACAACCTTTAGATCAAAATTAATGTCAGTGGGACAGAGTACCCCCACTGTAAAATATCAGTTCAGCTATGCTGTCTGAGGTAGCTTACTTTGATTTTCAAATCTATCATGTGCATGAAGGATGTCTTTTAGGATTTGAATTCAATAAAAAGCTCACTGCACCACACAGCTGAAAGAAAGCTTAGACTCTTTGCCGATATATGATTTTCTTTACCAGCTAAATGCTAACATCACTGCCATAACTCTAGTTGCCGTACAATTGGGGCTTTTCACCGAAATCTGTCTTCTGCTCCTGAAAATGACACTGATAAATGTGGTGAGACAAAACAGTAAGTTGTTAAATAATATGCTAAAGTGTTCACATATAGGTCCACACACTGACATATTGACAATAGCAAGTGTAGCTTGTGCTGTTATCTGAGCCAATAAGAAAATAATGTGCAATCCAGAGGTTATCCACTCTTGGAACAGTAAAGCCTGCAGTATTTTTCAGTAAACTTAACAAGTCACACAGTATTTCAGTTGTATTCCCATCAGTAGGAGAAGGCGATGTAGTTATGATGTTGTACTATTAATGCTCCTCCAGCATCTTCAGGTCAGAGTTGAGAGTTTCACTTTTTATGCCATGACACTGTAGTACCCTCCCCTAGTTCAACCTGCTGTATACAGCCGCTGAAACTGCATTCCAGCAGCGGTTGTAAAAGACGACATGCAGAGAACATTATGAGCCTCAGAATCACAGAACACCCGTCAAACCCAACTATTTTAATGTCATGCATTGCATGGATATGATTGCAGAACGTACATCGCAACACGCCACACAGTTCGCACGTTTCCATTTTCTTATATCAATATTTATCTTTTCACTCTTAGTTGAGCTCAAGGTGACATGTGGTCCTTAGTCTGTTATCTTCTTTATTAACTCCCCCTGTAAATTAACTACTTCCCACCTTTTTATGCCTCACCACTCATACAGGCTGCAGCCATGGTCTTTGACACAGAGTCAGACCGATGCTTAAGGGCACCCGGGAGGCTGCATATTTCAGAGATGGACTGCCTGCTGTGATGTTCTGAGTGCTAACGCGGAAGTAGCAATTGAGTTCATATGTAGTTATGTATTTGCATTTTAGTGTATGCTTCTGTGTGAATGGAAAGCTGAGGACAACAAACGAGAGTTTGTTTTTAGACTTTAAGCTATAATTTATAGCTGAGACTATGATATTAGAGAGAAGGGTTGAGGGAATGCATGTGGTCAGTGAATGTTTTCAAGTACTGTACAACAAAGGGTAGTCATTACAGGAAATGATCTATTAGACTAATGACTCGAGGCTTATATTAGATAAAAAGAGATATTTTTCCACTTATCAGTACAGTGTCTGCTTCTTTAACAACTCCAAGGTGATGATAGGCCTTGATGCTGCTTATTAGGTTAAAAGAATATCCCTGTGCGTGCGTGTGCTTGTGTGTGTGTGTGTGTGTGTATAAAATTCGCCATTAAAGCATGCAAGCTGCTCTCAATGAGTGCGTTGTAAATGCCAAAAATATGATATGCACTTTAAATTGCTTGTGTGTGAGGGAACTGTAATTACATCTTCGGCATTCATGTCTGTGCATTTTAAATAAAGTTGTGGCTTTGAATTATCTATTCAAACGCATGGTTCTGAATTCTCCTACAGTTTTCTGTGGCTTCACTGTCAGTGGTGAACATAGTGTAGTAGTAATCCGTGTCATTTTTGAGCCCATGGAACATTTGAATACAGTAAAGTTTTAATAAGTAATGAATTATCTTTCCATTTTGGCGAATGTATTTCCTTTAAGTAGTTTTGTAATTATGTTATGACTAGCAAATTTCAATGTGGTGCGTTTAAGTACCAAAAAAGTACCCAGATATACAGTATGTTAACTATAAAGTTGCACAAATATATTTGTAGATCTTCAACACACTTTATATACAAACTGTATCTTTGGTTTTCACTTGTGGTGATGCCAATATTCTGAGGAACAACAACAACAAATGCATCATAGCTTCCAGGAAGGTTTTGGTTTCAGTCTCACTCATGACCAATACCTCTCAGTCTTTATCACCATGAGATGAGCAGCTCTTCAATTCTCATCCATCCTGGTGATGAGACTGTAATTATATGCATACAGAGGCCCCAAAAAAAACTCCTTTCTATTTTTCTCCCTCACAGAATGATGTCTTCCATGCGAGCGACGCCTCCCTTTCACCCAACGTCTGAGGAAGCGGAAGTGATAGGTCAGGACAATGCGGCCTGGGCCGGTGACGAGCGAGACGGCCTGAAGGAGATGGTGTCGCCCCCTTTGCATGACCAACCCCACCCGGACGAACTGCAGCCAATCAGAGAGAAACCGGCAGATGCTGAGTGGGAGAATGTCGGCTCTGCTGTGATGGTGAGAAGTGAATTATGCACACGGCTGAGAAATTGACCATATCTTATCTTGAGATATGTCGCTATAACTCAAATCTATAAAACAAATGTGGTTAGTGTGTGTACACAGTGTACACACTCGGGGAAAGCAACTCATAAAACACTCATGGAAGACATGCAGGACTACACATGGTGTGCATATTCTCATGCATAATGATGATTGTGCACTACTGAGTGCACAAGTGCACGCACTCTTACAGTAAATGCATGTATACACGCACACACACATACACCAGTAGCTCTCTCTGGTCTGTGTGCTACAGGCAGTGCTGTAGGCAGCCCACTGAGGGGTCTCCTCTAGAGAGGTATACCCCTTGCTTCTTCTCATCTCCACAGCCTGTTTTTATTTGTTTGTGTGAGTGTGTGTGTGTTGAGGTGTTAGCTACCTGGCTTTAGGTTGTGTTGGTCCCTGTTGGACAAGAGCTGTTTGACTTCAGCCTCTGAGGAAAGGGGAAAGTTCTTTAGAGTGAAGTTTCCTTTGGTATCATTGTTGTGGGAGAATACATTTAACATTTCCCGGACAAGAAGTCTTATTTTTGACCAGAATCTGAAATTTGGACCGTCACATATTAGAAAAGTATAGTTATATTTCTTTTTCTGTTTTGAAGTTGAAATCTCTGCGCATAATAAGATTTTGTAATTAACCATTACGGAAAAAACTGACACTGACACGCAATCTGTGTCAAACATTCCTTAATGCTTGACGCCATTTTCCTCTTCACTGCGTGTTTCTATGGTGTATATGCTTTCAAACTTTGTGAGACAAGTTTAGAGTTAATTTAATAAATAGAGGATAGTTTTTTGGGTTTTTTTTTCATTTCTCTGAAAATCATTCTTTTTAATAGGTTCTCTTTGATACATTTTGCACTCATGCCATTGTATCCTGACTGACATCCAGTAAGATGCCAGCTCAGGTTTCAGTGCCTTGCTCAAGGACAATTTACAGATTCACAGGTGTAATCGTGAACTTGCATTGTCTGCTGCGTGGACCAAATGTTTGACCTTTCGCTTTATAATTTGATCCGACCATCAGATCACTCTGCTTGTACGACTCCGGGGCCGACCGTGTGTACTGAGAAGAACACACCTGAACAATCCATGAGTGACACACTGTCTCCTAATCCTCATTACAGAGGCATCTTCCGCTTAAAGACAAAGTGTACAACAGGGCCTCCTGGAGCCATTTCAAGGGCATCTTAAGATTGCGCTGTTAGCCAAAGCCCCTTGTCTTTGAAACATAAGCCTCCTAAAGTTCTTGGAGATCCCCCCACTCTGTAAGGCGAGCAGAAAGCATCCAGAAATAGCCCTGGTGTTAGAGCACCTGTGCTAAAGTGTCTGTTGTGTGGGACAATGTGGTCATCTTGAGGAGATTATCTTCCTGATAAATATAGAGTCCTTGCGCCTCTTGCTTAGAACTGAGCAGAGCAAACAGCAGTGGGACACACAAACTCTGGTCATGCAGCACAAAATAATAATAATAATAATAAAAAAAACATTAGATATCTGTTATCCATCAATAAATCTGAAGTTATCACCTTTGTGTCACCTCCACTGAAACAGGAAGTCATCCACTCTCTAAGGAAAGACATGTTTAAGGGCTGAGATCTAGAAAAAAAATTCACAGCTCAGTCATTCACTTTTAACACTTTTTGCGAGTTAGCATCACCTTAAAAAGCCGTGCAATAAAATCTTTTCTCTGAGAAAATATAAAACTACCTCCATGTTTTTTTTACAGCGTGAATTCTCATAAAGATAGATGAGGCCCTTCAGGAACTAACTTTAACTCTTTCATCATTACCAGATTGTCTGTGTCGTTCCCTAAGACTCACAGTTTTTCTGTGTTGTGGTCATGTCGCTCCTCACTTCAAAACAACTGAAAAACACATGTGAGGTTTTAGTGTGGCAGCGTGGCAGCGTCGCACAACGGCAAGTTCTTAACATGTGACCCAAGCAGTTTGAAGGGATGCAATGGAGCAACACTGCTGCGCTCCTGATGACAGGTAGATCAAGTGCTGCAGTCATCACGTTACGTCGGTAGCAAAATCCAATCCTAAACTTGACATTTGTCGTCTCACGCCGGCCAGGCCATGACAGCCAGGGTAAAGCACAGTTAAGCCAGCATCAGCTAAATCCAGAATAATACTATAAATGTACAATAAGAACTGTGTGTAAGAACTGTGTGTATGTTAGAGAAATGTCATAATTATTTGATTTGTACAGTTTCTAACGTTGAACTCTCATTGTCTCCCCAGGACAATGAAAGCAGTAAAGGCTGCTCTCTCTACTCTTACCGGACTAACTCTACCTCTCCACCCAAGCCAGAGGAGTGTTCCAGGGATCGCGGGGAGCCAATGATCGGCCTCGCCTTTGGGACGCCGGAGCGCCGCAAGGGAAGCCTGGCGGACGTGGTGGACACTCTGAAACAGAAGAAGCTCGTGGAGCTGACCAAGACAGAACAAGATGGTAAGTTTTCAGCTGATTGTGTGCGTTTTATCTCTAATGTCTGCAGGGAAAGTGCCCTGACAAGGGTCAGGCAAAGCTGACTCTTCATTCTCCTTCTCACAAGGAGGCTGAAGAGTATAGCCACTCTTCCTCCCAACAGCCTCACTTGTTGTGAAGTGGAAGACAACTCTACAGCTTGAATAGCCATGTTTTCTTTAAAGATTTATTGAAAGAGCTTTAAGAAAGTTGTATAACCTTATAAATGTATTATAGTAGTATGTGATTGTTGCAGGAGAAATTCTATTAATCATCACAGGGATGGAGCAGGAAGTCATGAACCTCCAAACTCCTACAGTTGTACCTTACTGTACAATACAAGAAATAGAACACCACCAGAAGACATGGTTATATTTGATTTTCCGAGATTGTAAAAGACTGCACGTCTTGTACAGCTAAAATGATGGAGCAGGAGTTTAAAAATATCTTGAGCGCTCCATCTGAAATCCATGGCTGATTTTGGATGTATAATAAAGATCATTGTCGTTTTTTCATGCACACATATACAGATAAATGAATATGTCCCAAACCAGCACCAATCTTTATCTTGAAGCGATACATCTAGACACTAAACTAGCATATGATGACTTATTCTGTGACACTGACTGAGCCTAATTTATAGCATTTTTGTGGTCAGTTTTAGTTTAAATATATTTAGTTAGCGTTGGCATTGTTGGCCAGAAAGTAAAAGCAATAAACAGCAGTAATTTGCTGGTCTTGGTGTGTACTGTAATCAGAAAAGGAATGAGAGTATTTTATTAAGAATAATACATAGATTTCTGCTTTAAAACTGAGTAACGTTAGCACAATGCTGATATAAACAGTGATCAGTTTATTCTCCTCACATTTGACAGAATGACATGACTCCATGGTTGCCTGCTTCCTGCTACCCATAAAGCGAGAACAACCTTGCATGGCTATTTTGTTTTCCCTTTCTGAACACATCCTCTGCAGAGGATCTTTGAACATCTAAAATTACAAGTGACACATCCCTCTCTCGTTAGATCACAATATCAAGCAGTGAAAACACAGGTTTCCCTTTCTCCCACCTGCTCCTCTGATCTACACCACTAACACAGGAAAGTGCTGGAGTCTCCCAGCATGCCTCAGCTTGCCCCTTCCCACCCCAAAGCAAGCCAGATCTCAAACCATCTAACACCCCTCTTTACTATTATGTGCACATAGTAATCGTGATGATATCAGAGGAGTGCTTGATCTCTCTCATTTGGAGGTTTTACTTTGTTATTGATACAGTAAAGTGGGCCAGAATGGGACAGCCAGAGGCGTATTACAGTACACAGTGTCTTTAGTTGAAAGATAGATAGCTCTGCCTCTTATCTGCTGCACAGAAACTGGTTTGAAAGGAGAAACACTTATACGTGTACGTTCAAAAGTGTTGCTACACCTTCCTGTCAAATCAAAGTGGAAGGAAATACTCGGGTATTCAACACACACACACACACACACACACATACACCGCACGCAAAGTCCAAACACATCCAGTCCCGACCTTGCTTGCGACAAGATTGCTCATTTTTTAATTAGCTCAGAATTCCTCTCTCTGTTTGCTTCACGTTGATTTTGTATAGCTCTCAAAGCTCCGGAGACTAAAATTATCCAATTCAGAAAACATTAACAAAACTTAATTTGCTTTGCTCAAGGATTCTTTTTATAATTCTTTATTTTTTTTGAATTAATGATTTTTAAATGTTTCATGTGTCTTAATGGACCAGGCACATATTTTAATTGGATGAGCATTGGATGTCATACTCTAAACAAACAAGAACATAGATAGATAGATAGATAGATAGATAGATAGATAGATAGATAGATAGATAGATAGATAGATAGATAGATAGATAGATAGATAGATAGATAGATAGATAGATAGATAGATAGATAGATAGATAGATAGATAGATAGATAGATAGATAGATAGATAGATTTGGTGGAGCTGCTATTCCAGAGGACTAAAAGGTGGCCTTGATCACACTGAAAATACTAAAACAAACAAGATAAACATGCAGTATATAACCAGACAATATTCATTCACACAGTGCTGAATTCTGCTCTGCTTCTGGTCCTTGTAAATGTTCATCTGAATCACTGCAATCCTTGAAGAGCCATTGTAAAACTGTCTTTCATTCAGCGCTGTGGTAATGCATTTCCTTTTGAGCCTAATGTAACCCTACATAAGGCGATTGACAGGTAGCTGTCCTTTTTTATTTATTTTTTTTATTTCATAACGCCTTGAGTCAAAATGAGACGAGGTGATCAATAGACGGCAGAGGCTGAATACTTCATTAAGTGAATTCTCCTTCTGTGACTTTCAAAGCAGACGATAAAGCGGCGACGAATCTCGTTTTCCCTTTTCCTCATTTGTTAATTTGTTTGAACGCTGCTTTCTCGCCCTCGGTGTGTTATTGTTTTTCTCGCTTCTTTCTTTCACTTCATCTGAAGGGAGGCTGTTCATCTTGTGTCTATCCTTTTGGTTCAGGGGCCTTTCAAATCACTTCTCACACATTTTTTGGAATCCCTCTCCAACGGGCAACCTTGCTCACATCGCAAATTAAAGCTTTGTTGTGTGCCACTGGTAAAGGCATTTCAAACCCGTAAGCTGTTAGTTTTTATTATTATTATTATTATTATTTGGTTTGTTAAAAGACTGTAAAGCACACAGGAGTGCAAGGCCATCCTGGTAAATGGGCGTGTGTACTGAATCCTAGTGTGGCACAGCTTAGAGATCATTTTGTGATTCAGGGCTACACAGGTTTACTCTGTGTTTGTTCCAAGTCCTTTTTGGCTTGAGTCTTGAGGTGCATGTCATCACTCAGACTGACATTAACCTGATTGTTTAGAATCCTCTTACAGGACGACCAGGTTTGATCACCGCCGCTCAAATGGCAAGCACATTTAAGCCTTTCCTTGTCTCGTCCTTCTGCTGCGATGGATGGCTCTGCCAGCTGAGCTATCTCAGGTTAGACTGGATCTATGATCAAACAGAATGGCCTCTATTAACCAGTGAATTCTCTCTTACCCTGACATGGCTGACCCCTCTGGGCACTGCAGTCGAGATCTAAAAGTATGGACGTTGTCATCGTTAGCCTTCACGCTGCGCTCACCCCCCTGTGCCTGTGTTCTGCGAAGGTTTAAATACAAAGGCTCACTGCACACAAAAGGCTTTCTCTATACCGTTGAAGCACTTAGCACTTATTAGACTGGTAGGCTGGTTGCTGAATAAAATGTTCAAGGCCAGGATGAGGCAACATCAGAGGAAAAGAAAAAAATACGGCTGAAAAGAAATGCTCCTCCATTCTCAGTTAGCTAAAAATAAGAGCTGCCGAGAAAGGGAAATGCAAGGAATAAACAAAGAAATAACCCAAACAATAACCCGTCTCTTATCATGGATAGGTACGATTAATAGGAACGATTAATCTGAATTCACCTTGTCTCTGTGAGCCTTCAGTACAAAATAGGAATAAAACAGAAGTGGACACGTATAACCACCAAACAAAGCATTCTGGGATGCTGCCCGGTGGACATTAAAACCCAGTGAAGTGTGCAATCAAGCTCCCTCAGTTTTGATGAGTGAATTATGATTATCTGTATTGTTGAGCCTCTCGGGGGCCAACCTGCTGTTAACAGGGCCTGGCACGGCCAAAGGGCCCTCGTGCCAACTTAGTCAGCCATCTAATGTGCCTAGCACGGCTCTGGCGCCTGGCAAACACTTAACATCACTCTAATCCCTGCTTACACCCGTGCCTGTATGAATTACTGTACAATTCATGTGTTTCATCTGCAAATGAGATCAGGGCCAATTATCGCTGCACTGCCCTGCTGCAGAGTGGTTAGAAAACAGACACCTGCGAGGATCCTTTACGAGTTAAATGATATGAACCGGACAAGGGCTTAACCTTGGTCTGTTGTGAGAACAAGAAGACGTTCTTCTCCTGTTTTCTAAAATGTTGAGTTTCAGACACATCAACAAAATGTATACAATCCACTGCATCGATGCTGCAAGTCCATACATACTATGATACATATCCAAATTAGAAAAGACAAACAGGCAATGTAGTCGAGAACCTCAATGCACACATTAGGCATTCACAAAGACTCAGACAAATGATACAGCTTCAGGTTTGTCAGTATCACCAACTGCTCCTCCCATCATATGGAAAAGAGCAAAAGCACAACTTCCAGTCTGGCATTAGTGGTAACATGATGATGCATTTCAAGGATCCAACAAACCCAGCCCCCCTGCCCATAAATCATCATGACCGTCTTGATTGGTTCATGTTTGTGGGAACTTGAACTTGAAACAACTCATAGTTAAGTGTTAATTTTAAAACCCATCCCATTTTTTTTGTGACATTTAATTGAACATCCACACATTTTTAGGTTTTCCTGCGCCAGTGTCCCGTCCCTTATGTTTTGTGTTTGTGTTGTGTCGTAGGGGCAATGCAGTTTGGGTCATTTCCTCAGAGATGTATATATTTGCACATGCTCTTCTCACTGGCTTCAAATGAGAGGGGCTTATTTGGAAACAGCTGATGTGCGCTGGATGTGACTTTGTATTGCCAGACCTCTATCAATTATATCTGATGAATTTACTTCCACACAGTCCTGATGAAACAGAATCTTTTGAAAATAATAGAGAACGATATTGTTGTCAGGATATCCACTGAGAAAAACTGGTTTTGAAATCAAGTTTGGGGAAGTTTTAAAACCTTGTAATCTTCAAGCCATTCTGTCTTGTAATGAATATATTACACTGTGATCAATCTAGGAGGGCAAACATAGGGCAAACAAGTTTGTTTATTTCACACCTACACTGTCCTGTGACCTCTTGCAGGTCCCTGTATACTGTTTTATGAGTCTCAATCTGTGTGTTTGAGCTGGTGTTGTCCAGTTTGAAGGGGTCTGTGCAGTGTCTCGAGGCCAGGCCAGAGCCGGGCAACCAATCACCCATATAATGGCTTCCCCAGCTGGAAGAGGAGGTCAGAGCGAGGCCAGGCCTACCAACAGCCCTGTTTCTCTGTGACAATAGAGACATTCTGCCAGGCTTCGCTTTGTTCTCTCTCCATGCTGAAAGCCTGTTTCAACATCTCTGCTGTTACCGCCACTCAAACTGTGGAACGCATGTTCTCTTCTGGAGGACGACTGGCTAGCTGGTGGGTTGAGAGTGATGTGAAATCATGTGTATCCCTGATGAGAGATCCCTGATGTGATGTGAATGCTCATTGGTGTTTTAACTGGATTATCTGTAAGATTTCTCTTTTACGTAAGAACTACAAATGTATTAATTAGCAACTAGCCCAAGCCTGACAGTAACACAGATGGAAGGTTGGGTCATCTGTTGCTCTGTTAAGCTTCAAAAGAAGCTGTGCTGCATGACCGAACTTTGAACTTGAGCAAGGCCTGGATGCCCCCTCTGCATGACCTGTGTGTGCTGTGTGTTGGTGGAAGTGGTTGTGATGACAGCTTAACAGGCAAGTTGGGTCGGCCCAGAGAGTTAAGCTTATTGGCTAATTAACAAAGCCTTGGATCTGGCACTATGTTTGCCCTCCTCTATGGGATTGGCAGCTTGAGCTGTGATTGTGTGAAGGTAAGGTAAAGTCTTTGTGTGGTGCATGTGAATGTAAACTAGTTTTTGGATGTCGGTGAGAACTGTCATGGCACACCTCAGGTCATTTTTCCAATGAGGCAGTTGCGTGTCTAGAAAGACGTGGTTTATCCAAACACAAATTACATTTTTAATCTTGAACTTCTAATCGGCTTTTGCATGGTCCTGCGTTCAGTGGTCAGTACTGGTCTGCTTGTCTCTGCCTACAGGCAGACTCCCTCTGGACTTCTTGTGGTTGGTTTCAATCTATTCCTCTGTAATTGATAGGGATCTCTTTACTAATGATCAGCCACAGCCTGTGGGTCTTGAGTACAAATACACTCAGTGGGATATGCCTGGTAGCCCTCTCCTGCTCAATTTTGGCTGCAATCCAGCCAGCATATGGTACAGGCGCATGCAGTGTGGTTTGTCAGAACAGTCTTGAATGTCGTCCAAAAGACTCCAATTTAATAGTGATTTTATCAAGTCCTCCTTCTCTACTAGGGTTGCAGTGAAATGCCAAATTGCTCCTGATAATTTGATGAAGGAAGATCATATACTGTAACTGCAATGAACAAAAAAAAAAAAATAAATAAAATTCCTGGCAGTGCTGTCCAAGACAGATCGTGTTTGAAGCCAGTGGAGTGTGTTTGACATGGCCCTTCAAAAGACTTCAATTCACGGCTTAACAAACTGTGATGACAACTGTCTGTGCTGAACCGTAGCACACATGGCACTGATATACTGTATACCAACCTTGTATTTGTCCGAGAACATCATTTTTTTTTTAAAAAAACAACAAACAAACAAAAAAAACATATGGACCAAAACCTGTTAAATTCAGAGTTAAATTCACAGATTTTAAACTGTTATCTAGAAAAAATAGTTCCTGGTATTTGTTGCTTTAATTAAAAGCAGCTGTGACTGAAAAACTAAATACAATTAGCAATGAATTTCTCCTCAAAGGCCAATGGTGCATATATACTTATACATTTTTATTTATTATTTATTTTTTTTTATTTTTTTTACATTATCTCTCTATTTTCTAATTGTAAAATAATATTGTAAAGTGTGAACACAGCTTTAAACTATGATGTATTTTTCGGAGTAAATCTACAATAACAATAAGTCCTAATAAAAGTGCACATTCCTGCAAGGTGCAATATCTTACTCCAACTGCAGACTGACTGCGAGACTAAATGACATCGCACTGAATTTGATAGCAGTTATTATTTTGATGCCAAACTATTTTATGGGCATGTCGTTCCCGAAGGTGCTTGAAAGCAGCATGGCATAGTGGCTAAGAGTATTAGGTTTGATGATAGCTCTTGTGACAGATGATACGAAGAGCAGCTGTGTTACATGCGTAATCTAACTTTCCAAAACAGTCTTTTCTGACGTAAAGATATCTATGGGATCTGAAGGGTGTGGTTGGGGCTTCAGGCGGCCATGTTTGATCCACTTTTCTTGTCTTCGGTCAGCTGCGGGGTGGTCATTGACTCAGCCCAGACTCACTGCCAGCCTTCCTCGCTGATTTTTGGCTCCCTGACCGCCCACCCGAACACACACCAGCTCCCCCCGGGGCTCGACACAAAACAACGCTTCTATTGTGTCTGAACCGCACATTTTGATGTGTGCCTGTGCCGATGTGTGTGTGTGCTAAGTCGGGTAGGGTTTCATATATCAAGCCTAAAGTGGAACCAGAAGCGCGGGTCTTGAACCGGTGTTTTTAGAGCGTGCGTTTGACAAAGAAGCGGTTTTGTACCCTGGATGGATACAAGTACAAGTATTCAAGTTCAAGATCCCTTATTTTCTCTAAAAATAAGGATTTAAATTTATTTATAGCTGTTCAGGTTTAGTTATTTATCATTATGTCTTTAGTTTACTTATTTTTTGCTTTTTTCTCCCACAGTTACAACATGCTGCAAAGTTTGGGTGCATGCATTCTAAACGAAAGCCTGTCACAAATGTGTTGTTCTCAAAGAAAAAGGTCATTCCTATTCACAAGTAGATTATGTTTACTTTATTTTCACACATGCAAAAAGTGGAACCCTGAAAAGTATGAGAAGAGACAAAAAGAAATCAGAGCACAGCTCTCTCTCGGTAACCAATGAATAGATGTTTTACATTAGATTCCACATTAATTATTTCCAAAGTGTTTTGACCTTGTCGTTGCTGTGCTGAACCATTAACACAAACGTACGCACAGTTGTTAAAAATCGTCACTCGGTCTTGCTCAATTGTTCTGCGCTTCTCTCACAAGAGAGAAAAAAAAATAAAATCAGGCGTAGAAAATATTTGAAACATGCAGTGTCTTTTATTCCCTCTTATAACAAGTGGTAGTTGAGAAATGAAGACGTGCTGCCTAAGTGTCGCTGAAAGGGTTTGTTAAAGTACTCTCATCAGGCTTTTCAGAGTCTGAGAATGTTATCTTTAAATCCTGTTGCTACATCAGCGTGCACTTTCAAACACAATGCCTTTGTTTTGTTGACTACCTTTCAACCTTCAGGCTGCAGCGCTGTAATGCAGGGCAGGCCTGACCTCTCTGACTGCAACAGAGGTGGATCAGCAGTCAGGCTTTACAAGTATTAAACTCACACATTCAGTGGAAACACTATCCTTTGTCTCATTCAGGGCTGTGAGGTTTCAACCCGGTGCCTTCGGCGGCACGTCCACCTTATATCACATAAAGTACTTTACACTGCAGGGAGGGAGTTCTTCATGAGTATTTTTAGCAAGGGGGGCCCCAGTGTGAATCAAAGCTCCACCCAGGCAGTGTTGCTGTCTTCATCTGCTAAACTGCAAGTGAAGTGAAATAAGAAAAATAATTTTAGCCTGTGTGAAAGTTCAAAGCTTAAAGCAATCTTGAAAATACAATGTCGTCAGGCTGCCTCTGCATTATTATTTTTTTTTAATTTTATTTTTATTATATTTATCAGAGCTTTAGATGAGTTCCTTTATTATAACTAATAGTTAATTACATTCACCATAATCATATAGTCACAAAATAATTTAAATAATTTCGATTTTTTTTTTATCTTCTACGAGGTGAAAACTAAACAAGCAATTAAAATACTTTTTTTCTCTTTTTTGTGTGTTTTTTGTTTTTGTTTTTAATGATAGGAAAAAGAAGGAACGACAGAAAGCTAGCAGCTACTGACACACGGCCCATCTGTTGCATCAGCTTTTCAACTATTTCTTAATTCGCAGGAACCTTGCGAGGCACATATCATGATGATGCTTAGGCCACTTTGGCGAAGATCAAAGTTTATTCTGCTGTGTGCTCACCGTAGTTTAACATCTGAATTATGTCTGCGGTATATACAAAGCTAACGTGCTGCTCCTTTCTCCGTAAGCAGACGGGGCTTTTCGCTGAGCAGCAAATTCAAAGACTGTCTGTGTTTGTGTGTGCGTGTGTGTGCGAGCGAATCGGGTGATGTATGTAAAGAGGGTTACGCAGGGCTACTATCCCCCTCTCAGTCAGGTGGGCCGGCTGCTTTCTTAGGCCATGTTCTGTGACAAGAGAGTCTGGGTGTCATCTGACAGATGAAAATAGTGTGCGTGAAATGGACACCGTGCTAACACGCAGCCAGGCTAACCACTCCGCAGTTTAATGGTTTTACAGCACTGAGCGAGAAGTGCTAGGCCCTTGAAATCCTGTGCATATGTGTGTGTGTGTGTGTGTGTGTATGTGTGTGTGTTATATACCCCCCTCTGTGCAATTAAACAGTCCCAGCAGTGTACTGGCATTCTTTAATCAGTGTGTGTGGTGCACATGTATGTTTAAGTGCTTCAGAGTGCGCCGGCGTTCTCACATCAGTGCGTGTGTGTTGGTGTATATGCGTGTGCGTCTCTTTCCTCCTCCTGGCTGGCCTGTCTCCTCATGTTTGGACATATGTTGAGTTTTATTTCACTGAGACATCAATCCTGCTGGCCAGCTGTTAGGACAGCTGCTCTCTCTGCGCCTCTCTCACTCTATTTCTCTCTCTACCATTCGCTCCAGCTCTATCTCTCTCTGTCTCTTTTCCTTGTCTTACTGTTTCTGCATCTTACTTATCTCTTTTATTTATCTCTTTTTTATCCCTTTTCTTGTCTTTGTTTCTTCTATCATGCATTCTTTAGATAGTTGCCTTTCTTTCTTTCTTTCTTTCTTTCTTTCTTTCTTTCTTTCTTTCTTTCTCTCTCTCATTCCCTCCCTTCCCTCGCGCTCTCTCTGTGATGCTGTGGGGTCTGCAGCTGAAGTCACATCACGACTGACATAAATTTGGAAGTGCAAAGTGTAGCTGTCAGCTTCCATTTACACACGTCCAGTAGCGAAGTGAAGACACCAACNCACACACACATACCACTCACGAACATTGGCCTTTGTTATTTTTAACATTAACTAATTTTTCAGATTAATGTTTTTCTCTCTTTACCTTGGCGCTCGACCGCAGACTCCTGAGCTCCGAGTTCTTGAGCTCTGGCACAGTGCGCCGTGTGTGAGAGGGAATGAAAGAGGCGCTGTGTGTCAGGTGAATTATAAGGGAAGTGTTATTAAATAGAAAATGTCAATTAAACGTGCTTCCTACTACCTACTGCGTGAAAAAAAAAATAAAATAAAAATGATTGCCCCTCCGACTTTCTCGCTAAACTGCGAAGCTACAAAACAATGAACACATATAGATTGGTGCGATTTTCACATTATCGTTCTGCTCAGCAACTCAGAACCAAGCACAGATTTTAAGTTAAGTTCAAGTTAATTCCATTGTTAACATTTGAACACACTGAAACAGAGAGATTAAAAGACAGAGAGAGGGAAAAGAGAGCGACTCAGTCTCAATGGAAGCCTGTGGCACACTGTGTATTTCTTGGCAGTGGCTGTTTGGGACTGTTGATGCTTGTCAACACGCCACGCACATACACACACACATACACACACACACGCATGCCCACACACACAAGCACACACAGTAAGTTGCCTGTGGCTCACGTTAAACACCCAAAACACTGTCTCTTGGCAGGTTGGCGTGGGGACAGGTGATAAAAGTGTGTTTACCCTAAACACTCGTTGGCTGCCTCAGCGCTGATTTACTACGACACTGTCTCTTTATCCACGTCTTATCTTGTTCACCTTTCTTCCGTCTCTCCTTTGTTCAGTTTTGACACTTTTTCTATTTCTCCTATTTCTCAAAACTTGCTCGTCATCCTCAATTCAACCTTCCCCGCGGACGTCCTCTTTCCTACCTTCCTCCTTTGCTATGCCTCTTCCCCTTTTTTTTTCTTTTCCTCTGGCCTTCCTTACCTCCTCATCCCATTCATCTTCCCCCTCTCTCTCTCTTCCTCTAAACCCATCCATTTCCCCCATTTCTCCTCCACTTGATAAAGGAGCCGGTGTTCGGACAGTGAGGAATTTTTATCCACCCTCTAATCTAAACAGCACTTGATCCCTGACTCAGTTGCGGCGACAGATAGAGAGCCATCTAGGGTAAAACATCTCCCTCTCATCCTCTCTTCTTTTCCGCCCCCCCTCACCGTCGCCTCATCTGATCTGTTTATCGGTTCGAGGGGCGTAAATTGTGCATCACAGTACACACACGGTTGACTTATGCAGATGTATCTTGGAATTACACGTTGTATTTTTGTCTCTAAGTGCTCCCATAAATTGCACTCCGTGATGTTGTTTGATACAAGGCCCAGTGAATGGATGCGTATTGGCGTCTTTGGGTCTCGTGATGAGAAAAAAAAAAGTCTCCTTACCCTGTCCCGCAATCTCACCACTTCACTCCCTGTCACCCAGTCACCCATTGAAGCAAATGTACACAAATACTTATCCAGTGGAGCCACTTGTCCAGTAAATCTAAAAAGAATCAGGTGGATTCCATTGTCCTGAGGGTGTGGAAATTATATTAATTACACGACTTTACTGCAATGTGGACCATCTGTCTGGAAATACCCGCTGCGTTTTTTCACCCAAATATGGGAAATCACCATGAGACATTACTGTAGTTTTTAAATTGTTTCTTTGTGATGAAGCTTGCCACCCTCCCTCACAGCCATTGTCTACCACTCTGTTTACATTGATCCCATGTGATCTGGGTGACTGCATTAGCTTATTTACAACAATCATAATCCGACTGTAAACATGCTGGGCTTTAATGGACTCAATGAGGAAGTTGTGCTCGGCCGGCGGACGGCATCTCATGACCGCACAATGGGCCCATACGCACAAACTAAACATTAAGCCATTCACAATAGACCATGTGCCCTTATGAATGCCTATAGCGCCTTTTGTCAGGATAAAGGCAACACAAATGAGCTATTGTCTGACTTAACCATTCTAAATCAGGCGAGCCCTTGGGGGCATGTTTTCCACACAACACCCAAGAATGTCTCCTTTTTGTGTGTGCATGTGTGTGTTTTTTGACGGCCTTTATGACTGAGGATTTGGCATGACCGTGACACCATATGGGGTGCATCCGCTGGCTGGAAAACCAGAGTATGCACACAAAACCAGCCCTGAGGGAGTTTGTGAACACATACAGTATGCACAGAGAAACAGTTTCACATTCAGATATGCAGGTACTGTGTTCCTAAATGTGCAGGAAGAAGGATTTAGTTTTATATGTAAAGGTCTGATCCTCAATATGTCAGAAGTTGATTTTACATTTCTTGTGATTACTTGTGGTAAATGATAGAAGTGCAACCAGTCGGTTAATGTACAGCACAGTGAAGAGTTTAGAGGATTCACTGACACATTTTTTTAAAATAGGGAAAAAGGATAAAATAGTCTGTCAGCAGTGTTGTCCTATAATAATTAAAATGTGTACTCTGAAACAGTGATATAGACAATTTGTCCCTAACTTCTGAATACAGCCCATTTTTTGACTGTGTTTGGGTGTAATAGGGAAATATAAATTTATTTCAATTATTTAAAAAAAGTATTTTGATTGTTACATTTTAATAATTAACAATTGGTTAGTAATTGGTTAATGTGGTGAACAGTGATGGTTAAAAGTGACGTTTGAGAAGGGAACTAAGCAGCAATCTACTGTGTTGAATTCAAGTGTTTTATTGACCTATTACCCACCCCGACCTCCTCCCAAAGCTACTTGTTTGACTCTGTAACCACCACCTCAGTACCTCCTTTGCTGC